>JAPPVO010000016.1:163523590-163804859 GCA_030407325.1 Camellia japonica
ATGCTACACACTCATGCTCTTAAGGCCAACAAGCCAAATGCAAAGGGGCTATATTAAACATGCTAAGATTGACCAAAATACTTATGGACAGACCTAAAACATGGTAATATGAGCACAAAATCTTCACAAACACAAGTCTAAAACATGCTAGAAATGGAGGCATACAACCTAAGCATGTTAAGGCATAAAGAGGCATTACAAGGCAACTATACTAAGCATGCATAGGGGACCAAAACCGACTTGAAACCATGTTATAACATGGAAATATAAGCATGGAAAACAACCAAGGCATGCTCAACACACACTCAAACATGGTGCTCCTTTGGAAGCCAAAACTTGCCCTTTTCAAGGACATCAAGGAGAGGGGGTGGCCCTCCCCTTTCTAGGACTTTAAGGCACCATCTCCACCACTGAAATCCCTCAAGATTTCAGTGGTGGAAAGGTCCAAGCACACAAGTCCCGGATCTCTCCAAAATAGCACAAAAATGAGCCCTTTTCAAGGCCTAAAGGGGGTCAAACTCCCCCAAACCACAAAACACTCTTAATAAACAATAAAGAGGGTTAAAAAACAGAACTTTTTTGTGCCAAACACTAAGCTCAAAAACTGTTTTAAAGCAAGCAAAAATAGATTGCAAGAATGGGGTAAAAGAGGATATAGTGCCTCACCCTTGAAGCCTCTTCAACAAAGTTGATGTGTTGACTTCTTTGAGTACCAAACCAGCTCCAAAGCTTCAAAACAAACCTCTGGACCCTCAAGAACCAAAGGAAGGTGAAACACTAGGTGCTTGTGTGCAATAGTGTGAACTAAAGCACCTAGTGTACTAAATAAGCAAGAAAGGAGAGAGATAAGATAGATATATGATCTAACCTAAAACCAGAGCTTGGTCTCTCTCTAAAATGGCTGAAACCTCTCAAGAAATCCCAACCTTAAGCCAAGAGGAAGAGCCTTCCTCTTATAGAACTTGTAAGACTTACAAGCTAAGCAACTAAGGGCTCATCCCTCCATACACGTGTATGGAGGGGAAGCAAATTGCACACAGCTGTCTGAAAATATCTCAGAAAGCAAGTGCACAGTGTCCGGCCGGCAAAAAATGTCATTTTGACAAAATTGAGTGCCGACCGGCACAAAAGAATGCCGACCGGCACAATATAGTGCCGATGGAAACTCTAGCCAGCCGGTGGCCTCTAGCCCCAGCCGGTGGTGTGTAGGGATGCCTCACAAAGCATTCCCTGCCCTTTCAAGGCAAACACAAGTGTTTGGTGCAAAACCAAACACAAACGGTCGAGTCCGGAGGTCCTGAGGCACGGCGCGCGAGCCGAGAACTCCGGGAACTCCAAACGAACACAAACATGGATGATCACCGAGCGTTCCGACGGTGACGTCCAAGTCTTGAGGACGGTCAAAAATGGGGTGTCTACAGCTCCATACTAAGGTTAAGGGGTTAGGGACACACTTAGAATCATTGATGTAAGTTTTGTACAATTGGAGTGCATGTTTCAAAGTGTGTATCCGTGATGTGTTATGTAGGTCTCGTGCCACAACCTATTTGACCCTTTGATTTCGTCCACGTGTATCAACGCCCACTGTGAGTAATAACTTTGTAAAGTTATGTTCGATGTTATGTATTTTCAGTGTACTATGATACGAAATGATTGATTCTTGAAAAGCTATGATATGTTGGAAATGAATGAATGAATGTCCAGTTTTTCTGCTAAGTATTTGTGGCACCCTTGGTTTCGATGGCCCTCGCCCGGGGGTAACAATACCGTAGCTGATGGCCCTCGCCCAGGGGTAACAATACCGTGGCCGATGGCCCTCGCCCGGGGGTAACAATACCGTGGCCGATGGATCTGTTAGCTAATGGGTGTACCACATATGATCTTATGCAAAATCTGAGTTTGATTCTGAATATGAGCATGTACCTGAATCTATTTCTAATTGGAAATCTGAATATGCATAAGACCCTGTTTCTGATATGAATGTGTTTCTGATATAAACTCTGTGATGGACTTCATTCATTAACCCCTTTACTCTGTTATTATTCACTGGGCTTTCGCTCACAGTTTATTATATATATGTAGGTGAGCCAGCACAAGACCTAGACCAGAGTTGATGGCCCTCTGTATTGTTGTTTTTGGTCAGCCACCTGTTGTGCCTCTCGAGGAGGTTCCGCCTGAAGCCCGATGCCATGGCAGTTTTGTCTTCGTGCTAGTCAATGTTTGTGTTTTGTAACGTCGGATCTTGGGACGTACTTATGTAAATATTCTGTACATATTGGTGTACTTTGACTGGCATGCTATGTATATAAATAAGTTTTGAATTTTCTGTCCCATGTACGTCATCACAGCTCATTGGTCCCTGTTTATTTTACATTTTTGCTTTCGCAGCCCCTTAATATTTGTTAATGTCTTCAGAGGCCGTAGGTAATCCACGGATTACTGGCCGGTTACGTCACTAAACCTATAGGGGCGGGTTTGGGTCGTGACACCTAGCTCCGGTCTGGTGCCTGAACACCTACATATATATAAACAGTGAGCTAAAACCCAGTGAATAACATAATGCGTAAAGAGGTTAAGAATGTATGTCCTTACAGTAATGAAAACAGTTCATTGATTCAGTATATCAAGCATTCAGTCATAATAGTCATATGTGGTACATCCATTAGCATAGCAGTACAGTGAACAGTAGGTCTTAAAAGACCGAACAGTCAATGATGGCCATCATAACAGTAAACAGAAGTTCCAAGATAGGAACTGACAGAGATCTCTGTAACAGTAGCAGTAGCAGTAAACAGTAGTTGCTATGGATGCCACAATACAATTCAGAATAGAGAACATATATTCAATTAGTAAACAGTATCAGTTCAGAAACAGTACAGTTTAAACAGTCACATTTGAATATATCTTTACACAATTGTTACTCACAGAGTTCTGGGCTATAAGCAGCTAGAGCGCGTCTCCGAAGGCCAACCCTATACAGTGACAGAACGAACACACACTAAGTTCACATTCGGGAATCAAAGACTTAGTCCCTACATAGACTCGGTGCGGTTCTACATCTATCTCCTCTTTAAAATGCCTTAAACATGTCCTAGGAATGCCTAGGATGGGAAGAGGATGCAAAGATGCACTTTAAAAGCATTTTCAAAATTTTCAGCAAATCAGAGGTCCCGCTCGAGCGTGGGTTTCCCCGCTCGAGCGAAAATACAGACAAAGGTTCCCCGCTCAAGCGTCACTTTCCACGCTCGAGTGGAATGCAAAACATGGCAAAAGTACTGGACGTGTGAAAATCACGCTCGATGGGCGCTTGATAGCCGCTCGAGCGTTAGACACAAGGTCCCGCTTGAGCGTCAAATACCCCGCTCGAGCGGACTGCAAAACAGTGCAAGATGCTGGGAGCTCGAATTCCCTGCTCGAGTGTAACTTCCCCCGCTCGAGCGGGAGTAAAAAATCTAAAATTTGCATATTGGAACCCCAAGTTCAAAACCAAGTTTTAATGCATAAATTTCGATCCTCTTGGGCTAATTTTCTGGAAAACACTTCAACACTCATAATATAACATGTTTCAAAGATCAATTTGAGAAATCAAAGCCCAAAAATAGTTCAATTAAATCTAATTTCAAACCAAACCTTCAAGAACATGGTAAACATGTATATGCATGGATTTAAACAACTCCAAGGCTTCAATACTTGCTCCAAGGAGCCAATCTTTTCAGAAATAAGATGAATTCATGGACTATAACACTAATATGAACATGCATGCACCAATTGCCATGAAATCAACATCCAAATGCAAGGATATAAACATGCATGCAAAGATTAAGCTTCCATTCAACAATTAGCACCAATTCTAGGCTCTACCCTCGAATGGACCATGAACCATGCAAGAACAATCTTCAATACATCAATAAAAGGTTGAATTTCCTACCTTAAGTCTCCAACTATAAGACTAGAAGCTCAAGTTTGCAATCCTCTCTTCAATTCTTTCAATTTCAAGCAAGCCACCAATTTGAATTCAATTCTCTCTCTCACTCTCTCTTGGTCGGTTATCACTCTCAAATGGCTAAGGAAAAAGGCTGAGCAAATGTATTGTAAGGCATATGAATGAGTCCCAAAAGTGCTAAGCTAGTGGCCCACTAGTAGTGGCAAGAAAGTAAATAAACCTAACTTATGTAATTTAGCTCATTTTAATCTAATTTAATCATACTAAATCACATTTCAGATAAATACAACATTAAGTCATATAAATTCTAATGATCCTAAAACATTAATCGATTTCAGATTCGGTCGCCGATAAGGCCTTCAATTCGCAATTTAAAACATAAAACATGGACAGATAAGTTTAACAGTCAACAGATAGATATGCATTTAAACTATATACTCAATCAATCAGTTTCAGATTTCAGTCAGTCAGTTCAGTATTTCAATCGATTCAGTTACTAATCATGTTCAGTCTCAGTTTAGCAGTAATCAGTTAGGTTATCAGTAATCAGTGGTGAGGGTTATTACAGTCTCCCCTCCTTATAAAGAGTTTGGTCCTCCAAACTCGAATTACCTTCATTCTGGAAGAAAACAGGATTCAGCGGGAACAATTCAGGATATCTCTTGGCCATGTCATCTTCCCTTTCCTAAGTGGCATACACGCCACCATGGTTTTGCCAGTCAACTTTCACTAACGGGATCTCTTTGTTTCTCAACTTCTTGATCCATCTGTTCACAATCTGAATAGGCCGTTCTTCATAAGTGTAGTCATCACTTAGCACTACACGGGTCGACTCAATCACATGGAAGGGATCCCGAAGGTAATCCCTCAATATAGAAATGTGGAAGACATTATGCATATGCTCCATTTCAGGAGGAAGCGCAACTTAATACGCCACCGGATTAATTTTTTCAATAATCTCATACGGTCCAACGTATCTCGGCGCTAGCTTGCCCTTGACTCCAAAACGAGTCTGGCCTTTCATCGGTGTCACTTTCACAAAAACGTAATCACCTACTTCATACTCTCTGTCTCGCCTTCTGACATCCGCATAACTTTTCTGTCGACTCTGTGCAGTCTTCAGTCTCTGTTGTATCAGTTTCACTTTCTCAGTCGTTTCATATACAATCTCAGGCCCAAGCAAAGGCCCATCTCCAACTTTTGCCCAGCAAATCGGAGATCTACATTTTCTGCCATACAATGCCTCGAAAGGCGCCATACCAATACTTGAATGATAACTGTTGTTCTAGGCGAATTCAGCTAAAGGCAAATGGCTTTCCCAGTTTCCCTGAAAATCAAGGACGCACATTCTCAATAAATCCTCTAGAGTCTGGATGGTCCTTTCTGACTGGCCATCTGTCTGAGGATGATAGGCACTGCTCAGTCTCAGTTCAGTACCCAATGCAGTCTGTAGGCTTTGCCAGAACCTCGATGTAAATTTCGAGTCCCTATCAGAAACAATGGACACAGGCACTCCATGCAATCTAACAATCTCATCTATATAGATTACAGCCAATTTGTCCGCATTATAAATTGTTTTGACAGGTAAGAAGTGAGTAGATTTAGTCAGTCTATCAACAATAACCCAAATTGAATCCATACCTTTACTGGAGCGAGGCAATCCAACGATAAAATCCATAGTGATATGTTCTCATTTCCACTCCGGTATGGGTAAGGGTTGCAGTAAGCCTGCGGGTCATTGATGTTCGGCTTTAACTTGTTGGCAATGAAGACATTTTGATACAAAACCAGCAATTTCTTTCTTCATTCCCGGCCACCAGAAATTCAGTTTCAGATCTTGGTACATTTTTGTATTCCCTGGATGGATAGACAGTTTCGAATTGTGGCCCTTTTGCAGAATTCTTCTTTTCAGTTCAGAATCATTCGGTACACACAATCTTCCCTGAAATTTCAGTACATTATTCTCAAATTTGAAATCCGGCCTTGGTTTAGATTCTCGTTCTTCGATGATCTTCTTCAAGAAGTCATCCTGTTGCTGTTTCTCTTTAATCTCTTCAATCAGTGCCGGTTGAGCAGAAATAGCAGCTAAGGTTCCACCTTGTTCTCGCAAAACAATTTCAATTTCAAATTTTTCAAGGTCACAAAGCAACTCTTTCTGTTTGGTGAGCAAACAGGCTAAGTTTCCAATCGATTTCCGGCTTAGTGCATCAGCAACGGTGTTGGCTTTTCCCGGATGGTACAATATCTGTAGGTCATAATCTTTTATCAGTTCTAACCATCTCCGTTGCCTCATGTTCAGTTCTTTCTGTGTGAAGAAGTACTTCAAACTCTTATGATCTGTATACACCTCACATGTCGCCCCATAGAGGTAGTGACGCCAGATTTTCAATGCAAATACTACTGCAGCAAGTTCCAGATCATGGCTCGGGTAGTTCTTTTCATGCGGTCTCAGTTGTCGGGAAGCATAGGCAATAACTTTCCCATTCTGCATTAAAACACACCCCAAACCCTTATGAGAAGCATCACTAAAAATGGTAAAACCATCCGTACCTGAGGGTAGGGTAAGAACCGGTGCAGTCACAAGTCGAGTTTTCAACTCTTGGAATGCTGATTCCCTTTGGTCAGTCCAGTCAAATAATATCCCCTTTTGAGTCAATTGAGTCAACGGTAAGGCAATTTTGGAGAAATCTTTGACGAATCTTCTGTAATACCTGGCTAATCCCAAAAAGCTTCGGACTTCTGTAACATTTGTTGGTCTAGGCCAATTTACCACTGCTTCAACTTTCTGTGGATCAACTAAAATTCCATCCTTGCTAATAACATGTCCCAAAAACATAACATGATTAAGCCAAAATTCACATTTAGACAGTTTAGCAAAAAGTTTATGTTCTCTTAGGGTCTGTAGGGCAAGTCTCAGATGATGTTCATGTTATTCTCTACTCTTGGAATAAATCAGAATGTCATCTATGAATACAACAATAAAGTCATCAAGGAATGGTTTAAAGATTCTGTTCATGAGGTCCATAAATGCAGCAAGTGCATTGGTAACTCCGAAAGGCATAACTAAAAATTCGTAATGTCCATACCTCGTTCGAAAAGCAGTTTTATCAATATCCTCTGGTTTAACTTTCAGCTGATGATATCCGGATCTGAGATCAATCTTAGAGAATACTTGAGCACCCTGTAACTGATCAAATAAGTCATCAATACGCGGCAATGGATATTTATTTTTCACAGTTACCTTGTTCAGTTCACGGTAGTCGATATAGAGTCTCAGTGAGCCGTCTTTCTTTTTCACAAACAAGACAGGTGCGCCCCACGGTGAAGTACTAGGCCTGATGAACTTTTTGTCTAACAGTTCTTGCAGCTGAACTTTCAGTTCTTTCAATTCAGTAGGTGCCATTCTGTATGGAGCTTTTGTAACGCCCTCAAAATAAACCCATAATATCATACATTCAAGATATAGGAAAGAGATATTATATTACAATCATCAGAGTATTCTTACAAAATGTATTACATATTGACAATAAAAGTAATCGCCCTATGGGCTTACAACTTCCCAAGACAACGCTTGGTTGCAAAAAGAGAGTGCAAACTCTATACAAAGAAAGCCCTTGGCTTGTGTAGACACCCCATTTTTGACCGACCTTAAGACTCAGACGTCACCGATTGAGCGCTCGGTGATGATGCATATTGTGCTCGTTCAGAAGTCTCAGAGTCGCGGTCGTGTGCCCTGCTTCCGGACTACCGAACTCTCTTCTGTGCCTTGTCTCGGTTTGCGAACCAGGCTCGATTTTTTTTCTGTTTTCTTTCCTGAGGGGAGGGAGTGGTCCCGTAGACTATCTCTCAGTGGCCGTAGGCCATTTTTCCCATTTCGGAGCCCGGTTCCCGGTTTTCGGAGCCGTTAGGCCGTGTGCCTCGGTTCGGGACCGCCCAACCATCTCCGATTTCTCCGATTTCTGGCATGCATCTCATTTACTCCCATTTAAGGGACACTGGGGGCTCAGAAACCCACTTCGCAGCCGAACACCACTTCCGGTGCCCGGCAGCCCATTTTCGGGACCCCGAATTGCGCGGTTTGGGCCCGAGCATTCTTTTGTATCGGTTTTCTCTGATTTTTGGCAGGAACCTCTGTTTTGTCATTCCGAGGGACACTGGAGTTGCAGATACCCACTTCGCTGCCGAACACCACTTCCGGCACCCGTAGCCCATTTTCGGGATCCCGAATGGCTCGGTTTTGGCCCCGAACGTTCATTTCTCATTAGTTTTTGTTCAATTTTGGCAGGTACCTCTGTTTCAACATTGGGAAGATCACTGGAGGGTAGGAGGCCAGCAATTATCCCAGATAACCAGTTTCGCTCCTCCGGCGCCCGTTTTGCTCACTTCCGGGCCAATGTTGAACACCCTAGGCCCATTTTCTTCCGACCAAAGCTACATATCTGTGATGAGGGCACATGGGAGGACCCTAAAAACTACCGGTCAGCCAGAAATTCCAGGTTTCATTTTGGGCCTCTTCTTCAAGCTCTATGTTGTGACTTCTGCTTCAGAGTTGCCAGATTCCGACCCTGGGGCCTTATTCTACACACATGGGAGGACACTACTGTATGGTGGTCGGCCAGAAATTCTTGAGTTCATTTTTGGGGCATGGCCGGCCGGCCAGGGGGAGTGGCTGGCCGACCAGGTGGGATGGCCGGCCGGCCACCTTGCAGAAAACCACCTGGCCGGCCAGCTTCTTGCTTTCCAGCTCAGCACAGCTGTCCGGGTATTTTTGCCAAATATCTCCCCCATCCGGGGGATATTTTGGGAGGGAAAGCTTGGATGCTTTGCCCTCCCCTTTTACACCTTGTTTTGCCTATTTAAAGGAACCAAGGGCTCCTTTGCCTAGGTTAGAAGATTTGTCTTCAAGAACACTTAAGCAAAAACCCTAATCTCCATAGCCAAAACCTTCAAAAAAGCTTCAAGTCTTGCTTGATTTCTTCACCAACACCTAGCCTCACCATTCCAACTTTGATTCCAGCAGCTAGGAAGTGAATTTCAGAGGTTGAGAAGCCACAAATCCAAGCCAAGAAGCAAAGAAAGACAAGTCTTCAAGGGTAAGTATTCAAAACCAACTTTTGGGGCTTTTTCTTGATCCTTTTTTATACTCTAATTGGTTGAGAATTGGGGCTCCGACCCCTACTGCTTTTGTGCTCATTTTGAGCCCCTCTACAACATTGTAGAAGGGCTCAACTTCATTTGGTATTTGTATATACTAGTTCCTTCAATATTCATCAAGATTGTCACATTTTTGCATGCTAAAATTAACCTATTTGTGTTGGTTTTTGGGGCTCCGACCCCTACTGCTTTCTTGCTTATTTTGAGCCCCTCTACAACATTGTAGAGGAGCTCAACTTCATTTGGCCATTGTATACACTAGTTCCTTCAATTTCATCAAGTATGCCATATTTTGTATCCAATTTTTGACCTATTTGTGTTTGTTTTTGGGACTTCGACCCCTACTGGTTTTGGTCTTATTTTGACCCCCTTTACATGTTTCATGAAGAAGGTTTGGTCATTTTATGTATAGATTGCATGTCTTGTGTTATACCCTTTTGCGGCTCCATTTTGCCTTCCATTTTTGGCATGTTTGTCTTATGATTTAGAGGCTGCCATCTTCTGCATATATGCTTATTTTTGGTTCCTCTTTGATGTTGTAGAATAAAGTTTGTCCATTTGCATTTTCTATATACCATCTCCCTTTATAATGCTCTTTTGGCCATTAATCTTGCGAGCTATTGTTGCCATATCTATGCTTGCATTTTGGCCATGTTTATTACTGAAAAAATGCCATATTCAGGACTGCCTTGCTACTGTTATTGCTGCCATGATCATATTTTGCATGTTTAGCATGGCCGTAGGCCATTTCGGGGCTTAATTTCACATTTTCGGGATGATTTCATGCATTGATTGTCATTTCGTATCATTTCGGGACTGTTTTCCCCTTCATATAGCTGCTGAAATTTGATTTGCATGCTTGCATATCATTTCCCATGTCATTTCATGCCTTAATGCATTGCCTCGGTTTGCGTGCCCATGGGCACGCACTTCGAGGCACTCCATTTTCATTCATCGGCAGCCTATGTGAGTGTGGTTGAGGCCCTCTCATGTTGGCGTAAGCCCAATTTGCATTTTCATGCTTTGTATGCCATCGCCTCGGTTTGCGTGTCCGTGTGTACGCATTTTGAGGCACTTCGGTTTTATCCGATTTGCATTTTCATATCATCGCCTCGGTTTGCGTGCCCGTGTGCACGCATTTCGAGGCACTTCGGTTTTATCCGATTTGCACTTCACATCTCCGCCTCGGTTCGCGTGTCCGTGTGCACGCATTTCGAGACACTCTATTTTATCCGCTTGGCATTGCGTATACCTCCGCCTCGGTTTGCGTGCCCGTGTGCACGCATTTCGAGACATTCTGTTTTATCCGATTGACATTGCGTATGCCTCCGCCTCGGTTTGCGTGCCCGTGTGCACGCATTTCGAGACATTCTGTTTTATCCGGTTTGCATTGCGTATGCCTCTGCCTCGGTTTGCGTGCCCGTGGGCACGTATTTCGAGGCCCTCTGTTTTATCCAATTTGCATTTCATCATCGTCTCAGTTTGCGTGCCCGTGAGCACGCACTTCGAGGCACCTCATTTTTATCATTCCGGCATCCAGTATGAGTGTGGCTGAGGCCTTCTCATGTTGGTGTAAGCCCATCATTGCATTTCGTGCCTTTATGTCATCACCTCGGTTCGCGTGCCAGTGGGCACGCATTTCGAGGTATCTCATTCTCATAGCATCGTGCATGCTAGGTTGTATGTTAGTTGCATTTCATGCATATCATGCATATTGCACGGGAAACGAGGCACATTTCGTACTCCGCGTACCGGAACATGTCTCAATTTCCCAGTTCACCGACACTCCGGATTATCCATGATGGAGTTAAGTGTTGTTTTAGCATTCATCTGCATTCATCCCTATATTGAGTTGTGCAATTCGGTTCCTCGGCTATCATGCATCGGTATGCGTGATTGGTGGCACGAGGATCGAGACATGCATATATTTGTGGAATACACTGCTGTGCCCTTTTCCTGCTCTCTGTTGCAGCAAAATTCAGAGATTAGCAACTTTCGGAGTTTGGCGCGCATTTCGAGAAACACTGCAAACAGAGGCTAATCAGGGCATCCCGGTGGATTTCCACCCGAGGCAGCCCGGCAGGCACTATTCATCATAGCAAGGCAGCTCCCTGGCCTGCGCGCCAGTTTACTGTTTTTCTTAGTTAATTGTTAGTTAATTAAGAATCTGTAATATTTGGACTGTATTATTCTTTCATTCGGACTGTATATTTATTCGGACCCTCTGCGCGAGGGCACAAATGTAATAAGGGTGTGTGAGTGTGATGTATGTCTTCCAACCCCACGTCTTTCTCCCTTTTATTTATCCGCTTATGATGGTTAGATATAGGGCATATTTCAATTAGCATAACAGTATGACAGCATGTTTGCATCATTCATCTGTTTTGCACGCACCAGGCTCAGCGCATCATACAAACTGCATCTGTATTTCAATTCCAAATTGAATACGTGTTAGTTGTAGCATTCCATATGCCATCTTTAAAATAGCCGAGCCTGCTATAGTTGCATCTTTGCATGTGTTGCATTAGGCATCTCTGCATTCTTAGGATCATGCATGGATTTCTAATCAGTTTTCTGTTTTGGCTTGGAGTACTCGGTGAGTTTTATGCTTTAGCATACTTGCATGCGTGTGAGTGTTGCCATGATAGCATGCTTGCCATGAGGCTATGTGCTTATGTGATATAACTGCCTTGAATGCCTGTGGGTGGAGGTTGAGTTATCTGAATTGGGACAATTCATCAATCATGTTTTCTAAGCCCACCTGAGGGTGGCAAATCCGCGTTTTTAGCCTACCTGCGGGTAGCACCATCAAACCATTTTCAAATGTTTTGTTCCAATTCAGGCGGCCCAGTCTATACTTGTTTGCTGCGAGCATCACATAGTAACCTAGGCTAATAACTGGAATAAGAGCATACAAGGTTTTCAAAAACAGATATCATGGTTAGTAGAGGCCGGTCTTTGACCGGGCGAGCGGGGGTGCTCACGATGTGACCTTCCCCAATCGTACCCAAGTTCCCGAGCCAACTTTGGTGATGACGGACACGTGCCTTTGGCACCGAGTCAGGGTTTCCTAAATTTCCCATTTAAAATATTTAGGTGGCGACTCTGTTATCTGGCAAAGCAGTCCATGTTTGGCACTTCTTTCAAAAATCAGTGTTTCTCAAAACGATTTGCCGGATTTGGACTCTTTGGTTCGAGATTTAGAACCGCAACAAAATCGAGTCCGAACTGTAGCGAGGTCCCCCGCGGGCGTTGTTACAGTTTCTGGCGACTCCGCTGGGGATTTAGAGAACTTGACTCGAACTCATAATATCTGTTTTTGACTACACTTGTGTGCTTCTTTGCATTGCATTTGCATTGGTGCGCCTAGGACACCGTGTTTGCCATCTGCTATTCCTGAGCGGTTTGCCGGAGGCTTGTCTTGTCAAGGCATGTCCATAAGGCTGATCGGTTACGGGCTCTGCCAGTATGGGAACACAAACCCCGGTTTTACCGGGGCACCCTTTTTGACCATTCGACCTAGTGCATATTCGGATCCATAGTGACCATTCCAGACTAGGACAGGTTGCTTACCCGTTTATAGGTTGTTTGAAGCCGCTGCGTGCGTAGTGAAACCCTAGTTCCTGACAAAATAGGACAGGGAAACCCTACCCCAACATAGGGGTGTTTTGGCTCTCACTTATCTGTTACGTGCTTGTTAGAGTGCGTCTCTACAGGGAATGCATGTATCAGTCTATAAGTTTGGGCATAAGGCCTGCGGGCACCAGTTCAATATTTTGGGATTCAGTTTACCTGAGGGTATCAGATTTGAGGCTGAATTTTGGGGGCAGAATTCAGTAGAGGGCACACTCATTCAACTATGCTCGTATCTGTTCAGATGAAATTAGGCTGAGATGCTGTCCATTTTCTCTTTTGCTAGGGGTAGTCTGGGAACTATAGCTTCAGAAGGCTCCGATATCCCCCGGGTACACCGAACTTGTGCTGATAGACTTTGTCGGGTCAGAGATTCAGTTCAAGGGCAATCAGTGTTCCTTTACCAAAGGCAGGGTGAAGAGGGCCAGTCAGGCATAGATCGCCAGTTCAGTAGTTACCAGATCAGTGGCCCTTATCCACTCCACCAGTGAACAGTCAGGCTGAGGTCTTGGTTTCTACTGCAGGGATAGATACCGGTCAGTTAGATGGATCCGCAGAACACGTCAGGGATGGAGGCAATGATGCGTCAGATGCAAGAGAATATGAAGCTCATGCAAGAGGACGCTATCCGCCAAGCGGAATTTTCCAAGCAGCAGGCTGCAATCATGGCTCAGCAGGCTGAGCTCATCACCAGGCTGCAACAGCAAAGCGGCGCGTCTGCTTCCCAACAAGTTCCTCCCCCAGCAGGAATTCCAGCACCTGGGGAGACGCCAAATGTCCAGGAGGGTACGAACATTCCGGTAGGGCCTACTCCGCCCCCAATTTTACCCCAGCTATCCAAAGCACCTACCAATCTGCCGGACTCTCCCTTCGAGTTCGAGGTCGACCCTACAGCGTTGAAATTGAGCAAGCTTGAGAAGTTGTTCAAGAAATCTCAGGGAGTCAACTCTATCCCGGACATTGGAGATGGGTATACTGATTCGGTGGTGACATTGCCGGACAGGTTCAAGATGCCTCACATCGACCGTTTTGACGGGTCAGGAGATCCCATGGTCCACCTGAGTTTGTTTTCAGATGTTCTGCGCCCGATGGGCTTGACAAGATTACAGAAGCTTTCCCTTTTTGGCAGGACCCTGTCGGGTATTGCAGCCATCTGGTACGCCAAATTGGAGGATTCAGTGAAACGAAACTGGGAGGAGATGGCCGAGGCCTTCGTCGCACAATATTCATACAATACCCAGATTGAGATCACAACCCGTGATCTCGAGACGACCAGGCAAGAGCCGAAAGAGGTTTCTCTGACTTTGTAGCCCGCTGGAGGGCCAAGGCCTCAATGATGACCATTAGGCCAACGGATAAGGATCAAATACGGATGGTTGTGCGCAACCTCCAGCCCAAACTAATGCAGAAAATGATCGTGCTCCCCTTCCCTACCTTTTCAGATTTGCATGAGATGGGAGTACAAATTGAGGATGCTATGAAACAGGGCTTGATTGACAGAGAAGGAGCACCTAGGGGCTTCAACCGCGGTTCGAATGTGACCACCAGTGGCGATGCAATGCAAGAGCTTTGACGTGGGCATGGTTACCACCACCACACAAAAAACCGCCACCTCATTCACCAGTGCGTCCGGAGCTAGCTCACAAATAGCCAAAAACCCACCTCAGGGCCAAAGGGTGTTTACTCCACTATACATGCCCCTATCCAAAGCTTTGGGAGTTTTGACCAAGAAAGGGCATCTGAAGCCCCTGGAGCCGCAGCCACTACCAAAGAACCTCCCTCTCTCACACAACCCAGCCGACTACTGTGCCTTCCATCAGCGAGCTGGCCATGACACTGACATGTGCTTTCGTCTTCGCCACGAAATACAAGATCTGATCGACAACAGAGTCATCCCCGCACCGGGTCCCGCAAAGTCTATCGGCACTTGATCAGTGAACTTGTGGGGGATAATGTGATGTGATTGGGGGATGAACCATTGCGGTGGCACTCAAATTACTCCAGCTATGGTGGATGGCATGCACTGTTTTGAGCAATGTGCAAATACCAGTTTTTGTGCTTTCTGACTTGGGTATGGGTCAGTTTGTTGTTTTGTTTTGAGTCTGTCTTTTGTTTTGAGTCAGTCTCTTTTGTTTTGGGTCTGTCTTGTTGTATCGAGTCAGTCCTGTTGTATAGGAGTCAGGTGATTCCGGGGGTGTTACCTCGGGCGTCACCATTTTGTTTTGCGTTTGTCTTTTGTTTTGTTTTGAGTCTGTTTCTGCCGGGAGCCAGTTACGTCAACAGAGTTTGAATGAAACAGCAGTGATTTTCACGCTCTCACATTTGCTTCTGCCGTGTGCTAGTTGTACCGGGATTTGAATGAAATGGCAGTGCATTCCACCTGCTCTCTTGTGCCTTGAAGCCATTGTATTGACCTAAGTTTTTTCAAAACTTTTTTTGAACACTGCAGTGAAAACAAAGAGGAAGGAATTCCTCGGGATTTGCAAAACTTTGATCAATTGAGAGAAAGAGAGGCGTGCTAAGCCCTTAATGAATGAAATCATGCTTGTCAGCGTGAGTACTGAGAAGGACCCTAGCTTTGATCCAGATTGGTCCGACACTGTCTTCAGCGCGAGCGATTTGTCGCTTTCTTAAAAACTTTCAAAAAAAATGTTTTGCGCGGTCTTGCGAAGACCTGTGTGGAATCGCTCTTGAGATTGTGCAGCTTAGGATCACTCTCGGTCTCGAGACTCGACCCCTTTGCTTTCAAACCTTGAACTTGAATTCAGAAGGTTCAACGGTCAACTACAACATGAGGCCTGTGTGGCCAGATTTGAAGCAGCCCTCGAGCAAGAGGCACCAAAGTCAGATCAAGAGGATCAGATGTCGTCAAAAGAAGCTCACAAAGCTAGAACAGAAGTACCCCCCGAACTAGGGGCGACAATGTCCTATGTGCTCGAAGAGCCGAAGATGGATCCTTCTGCAAATCAACAGCCACTCTCCTGGATACGGATGACTTCAAAACCCTACAAACCATTTGGCATGGACCAAGCTACACTTTTACCCTTTGAGAGGCTCGCTGGGTCGAAAACCCGAAAGGGCGACCCAGGCAAAAGTTAGAGCAAGAAAAAGAAGAAAAAGAACAAAAAAGAAAAATGCAAAAAAGAACAAAAAAAGAGAAAGGAAAAAATGCAAAGAAAGAAAAAAGAAAGATGAAAAGAATAGAAAAGAAAAATGCAAAAAAGAAAGAAAAGAATGAAAAAAAAGAAAAAAAGAAAAACAAAGCTCGCAAGGTCGAAAACCTGCAACAGGCGCCTTGGCAAAAGTTAGAGCATAAAAAGGAGAGGTTAAATACCCGAGTGTACCTTAACCCGAACTACGTAAGGCTTGATTCCCATGTTTGGGATACGTAGGCAACTTCATCCTGAAGTCCAGCCGTAAAACGATTCAAATTCGATTGTGTCCATGTAATGGTTTTGATCATCTTTGCCTTCTCTGTATCTGAGAGTTCGGTTGTCATCATCACTCTGAGGACTGATTATAGTGTGCTGCGGCGCCATCAAACAAGGGGCAACTTTCCGTTGCCATTCAATACGCCGCGGTGCCGTTCAAACAAGGGGCAACTTTCCGTTGCCATGCAGCTCTCTTCAAGCACGGGGCAGTTTTCCTTGGATCCGAGGTTGTGCATCTCAGAGTAGGTTCCATGCCTGTTGAGCAATGGCCGTTTGCAAAATAGTTTTTGAGAATTTTTACTGAGGTTGACTAATTTTCTCGAAAATTGTTTCATTTTCCAAAAACTGGACCATTTCTTGGACCCAAAAAAAGGAAAATTTTCAGTGCTCATAGCCTGACTGCATGATTTCAAATCAAAAATCGAACAAACATGTTAATCTAATCTCATTTTGGTCAAAATTTTTTTTAGAGAAAGCTCAAAAATAAAAATGGTCAAAATGATGAACTAGGGGCACAATTGAGTCAGGTGTTCTGTCTTTTCCCCGTAGCCAATGCATTTGCCAGAAAGGGCACCATACTTACCAAGAAGGGCACTTATTCGCCAAGAAGGGCACAACTGAAGCTAATAAGCAAAGTGCTGAAAGCTCTCTCACCCTCCAAGCAGCGAGGTATCAAGCCAAGTGTGAGGCACGAACGGGAATGGATCAAGATATTCCACTTCCTCATCTTGACAGATCTGATCACGTCCAAACTCCCAGCAAAGCATCATCAATCGATGTCAGCTGTAGATTTTGCTACACACCCAAATGTAGCAGCCCCCCTCTGCGGGAGGAATTCACTAGCTGTGAGCAGAAGAAGAATCTAGCAGAATGCTGAGGCGTGACCTCGCAACTTGCTGTTTATCTATCAACCACCCAGGGGAGGGATTGAAAAATGAGAGATTGAAGAATAGAGAGACGTGCGATGAGAGAAAAAGTAGAAAAGGGCTTTTTCAGAAAAACAGAGCTTGAGGGCCGAGTGATGTGAGAATCATAAATAAGAAAGGGTGGGAAACACACCGGTGAAACAGGCTCCCTGTGCACGTCTGAGTGTCGTGTCTTTTCGTTTGTCTCATTTCTTGTTTTGAGTCATCCCGAGCGTGTCTCGTTGTATTTAGGTCGTTTACCTTTTGTTTTTCTGTGTTGAGTTGTTTTGGCTGTAGTCATTGTAGGCTCAATACCCGGTTGAGAATCCTTTTCTCATTTTCAAAAAAATAAAATCGTTTTGTGCTCCGAGTGCCGTGCCGTTCTCCACATTTGTGCAAAACAGAATTTGTTCTTTCAGAAAACCGCAGGGTTCAACCCAGGTCATGTGAGAACAGTAAAACCAGGACCTATCTGAAGCTATGAGTTTCGGGCTGCAAAGCAAAAGAGGAAAATATCGGGCATCTGAGTTTGCTCCAACTTCAGTAAGTTCCGAGACTGTATTCCGTGTGTATCTCTTCAGGTCTTGCCAATGTTCTGAAGTATGAGTGTGCCTCTACCTCAAGCTCAAGATCAAGTCTACTTCAAGCCAGAATGGCGATCAGGAGTGCTCTCCTTGAGTACCATCCCTGCCAGAGGCATCTTGGTCGTGTTTGCGATGAGTTCCTAGGAGACCAACTGCGACGGTGGAAACTAGAGTTCGAATGGCCGTGGCCTAGAACGCAAAGGTTCGGGATTTCCGAGACTAAAGTCTGGTTTGAATACCCAGAGGCGTGTCCTCGGCTTGAAATCTGTATGGAAGCCCCATAGGTTGAGATAGCATGTACGCACCTCAATTCTGGATACTGAACCAACCTAGTCTGTCACCCCGTTGGAGAATAGGGAAAGTTGTGAGTATGATCAGGAAGACAAGCGGCAGCCGTGGCTCCTACATGCAGATATTGTTACTTGTTAGCATTCCAGAACCTTTGTGCTGTGTGTTCAAGGTAAAGTGTTCGAAGAGCACGAGGAGAGATCCCCGTTGGAGAAGAGCGGTTCACCGCCACTCACCTCATGAGGTGCTTTCTAAAGCGCCGCTTTGTCCATTTATTTCTTTCCGTGAGCATCATGCATTGTAATGCATTGTATCTATCAAGTTTCTTTCTCAGTCATGCACGATATTGTATGTACGGTTCATTCAAAGGAGTTCCATTTGAGATCATTTATTAGTGTATCAATCACACACATTCTCACTTTTCTGTATCTATCACACACATTCCATTTTGTGTATCTAGCATGCACATACTCACTTTTGTGTATCCATCACACACCTTTAGTGCATCTATCACACTATGTGTTCACCTTTAGTATATCTATCATACTCTGCTCACTTTGTGTGTCAATCACACTATGCTCATTCACTTGCATTGTTATGCACATCCACTAGCATTGTTATGCTCATTCGTTGCGTTGTTATGCACACTCTACCTGCATTGTTATGTACCTTTTTCACTTGCATTGTTATGCACATCACTAGCATTGTTATGCTCATTCGTTGCATTGTTATGCACACTCTACCTGCATTGTTATGCACCTTTTTCACTTGCATTGTTGATCTTTCCCTCTCTTGCATGTGATATGCTGAGAGGTCTGTCTTCCTCCTTATGCGTGTGATACGCTGAGAAATTCACCTTTCCTCTCTTGCGTGTGATACGCTGAGAGATGCTTCCTTCCCTCTCTTGCATGTGATATGCTGAGAGGTCTGCTTCCTTATGCGTGTGATACGCTGAGAAATTCACCTTTCCTCTCTTGCGTGTGTGATACGCTGAGAGATGCTTCCTTCCCTCTCTTGCATGTGATATGCTGAGAGGTCTGTCTTCCTTCTTATGCGTGTGATACGCTGAGAAATTCACCTTTCCTCTCTTGCGTGTGATACGCTGAGAGATGCTTCCTTCCCTCTCTTGCATGTGATATGCTGAGAGGTCTGTCTTCCTTCTTATGCGTGTGATACGCTGAGAAATTCACCTTTCCTCTCTTGCGTGTGATACGCTGAGAGATGCTTCCTTCCCTCTCTTGCATGTGATATGCTGAGAGGTCTGTCTTCCTTCTTATGCGTATGATACGCTGAGAAATTCACCTTTCCTCTCTTGCGTGTGATACGCTGAGAGATGCTTCCTTCCCTCTCTTGCATGTGATATGCTGAGAGGTCTGTCTTCCTTCTTATGCGTGTGATACGCTGAGAAATTCACCTTTCCTCTCTTGCGTGTGATACGCTGAGAGATGCTTCTTTCCCTCTCTTGCATGTGATATGCTGAGAGGTCTGTCTTCCTTCTTATGCGTGTGATACGCTGAGAAATTTACCTTTTTCTCTCTTGCGTGTGATACGCTGAGAGATGATCTTCCCCTCTCTTTGCATGTGATATGCTGAGAGGTCTGCCCTTCTTCTCTTGCGTGTGATACGCTGAGAAATTTTATCTTTCTTCTCTCGCGTGTACTACGCTGAGAAGTGTTACTCTTTCCTCTCCTGTGTACGATACGCTGAGAGATGTTGTGCTTGAGACTCCAGGTATTCTCGGTAGTCACTTTTAGCCTTCTCCGCGTGAGAAACCGTGAGAATTGCTTAATTCTCTTTCATCCTTTCTGCATGAGATGTAGTTTGGCTCGAGTTTACTTGCTTGCATAGCATTCGCTTAAAATGTTGTATTTATTTTGCATAATTGCTTCATTATAGCTCTCTTCGCATGATCATGAGTAATGCCCGGCTTCGCGTAGCGTGTAAGTCCAATCTTCAAACCGGCTTCGCGTAGCGTATAAGTCCAATTATCAAAATCTTTCTGCATATCATTTGCATTTTGCCCCCTTTTTGCCTGAAGGCACGCCTGCGGGCACACATTTATCTGTTCATCTTGTATGATTGTCTCAGTCTTCGGCCTTGTCAAAAATGGGTCGTCTCTGGGCTTTGACATTCACTCCCGTCACTTGTGACTTCCGAGTTCTGTCAAAGAGGGGCAACTGTAGACACCCCATTTTTGACCGACCTTAAGACTCAGACGTCACCGATTGAGCGCTCGGTGATGATGCATATTGTGCTCGTTCAGAAGTCTCAGAGTCGCGGCCGTGTGCCCTGCCTCCGGACTTCCGAACTCTCTTCTGTGCCTTGTCTCGGTTTGCGAACCAGACTCGGTTTTCTCTGTTTTCTTTTCTGAGGGAAGGGAGTGGTCCTGTAGACTATCTCTCAGTGGCCGTGGGCTACTTTTCGTGGCCGTAGGCCATTTTTCCCATTTCGGAGCCCGGTTCCCGGTTTTCGGAGCCGTTAGGCCGTGTGCCTCGGTTCGGGACCGCCCAACCATCTCCGATTTCTCCGATTTCTGGCATGCATCTCATTTACTCCCATTTAAGGGACACTGGGGGCTCAGAAACCCACTTCGCAGCCGAACACCACTTCCGGTGCCCGGCAGCCCATTTTCGGGACCCCGAATTGCGCGGTTTGGGCCCCGAGCATTCTTTTGTATCGGTTTTCTCTGATTTTTGGCAGGAACCTATGTTTTGTCATTCCGAGGGACACTGGAGTTGCAGATACCCACTTCGCTGCCGAACACCACTTCCGGCACCCGCAGCCCATTTTCGGGATCCCGAATGGCTCGGTTTTGGCCCCGAGCGTTCATTTCTCATTAGTTTTTTGTTCAATTTTGGCAGGTACCTCTGTTTCAACATTGGGAAGATCACTGGAGGGTAGGAGGCCAGCAATTATCCCAGATAACCAGTTTCGCTCCTCCGGCGCCCGTTTTGCTCACTTCCGGGCCAATGTTGAACACCCTAGGCCCATTTTCTTCCAACCAAAGCTACATATCTGTGATGAGGGCACATGGGAGGACCCTAAAAACTACCGGTCAGCCAGAAATTCCAGGTTTCATTTTGGGCCTCTTCTTCAAGCTCTATGTTGTGACTTCTGCTTCAGAGTTGCCAGATTCGACCCTGGGGCCTTATTCTACACACATGGGAGGACACTACTGTATGGTGGTCGGCCAGAAATTCTTGAGTTCATTTTTGGGGGCATGGCCGGCCGGCCAGGGGGAGTGGCTGGCCGACCAGGTGGGTGGCCGGCCGGCCACCTTGCAGAAAACCACCTGGCCGGCCAGCTTCTTGCTTTCCAGCTCAGCACAGCTGTCCGGGTATTTTTGCCAAAATATCTCCCCCATCCGGGGGATATTTTGGGAGGAAAGCTTGGATGCTTTGCCCTCCCCTTTTACACCTTGTTTTGCCTATTTAAAGGAACCAAGGGCTCCTTGCCTAGGTTAGAAGATTTGTCTTCAAGAACACTTAAGCAAAAACCCTAATCTCCATAGCCAAAACCTTCAAAAAAGCTTCAAGTCTTGCTTGATTTCTTCACCAACAACCTAGCCTCACCATTCAACTTTGATTCCAGCAGCTAGGAAGTGAATTTCAGAGGTTGAGAAGCCACAAATCCAAGCCAAGAAGCAAAGAAAGACAAGTCTTCAAGGGTAAGTATTCAAAACCAACTTTTGGGGCTTTTTCTTGATCCTTTTTTATACTCTAATTGGTTGAGAATTGGGGCTCCGACCCCTACTGCTTTTGTGCTCATTTTGAGCCCCTCTACAACATTGTAGAAGGGCTCAACTTCATTTGGTATTTGTATATACTAGTTCCTTCAATATTCATCAAGATTGTCACATTTTTGCATGCTAAAATTAACCTATTTGTGTTGGTTTTGGGGCTCCGACCCCTACTGCTTTCTTGCTTATTTTGAGCCCCTCTACAACATTGTAGAGGAGCTCAACTTCATTTGGCCATTGTATACACTAGTTCCTTCAATTTCATCAAGTATGCCATATTTTGTATCCAATTTTTGACCTTTTGTGTTTGTTTTTGGGACTTCGACCCCTACTGGTTTTGGTCTTATTTTGACCCCCTTTACATGTTTCATGAAGAAGGTTTGGTCATTTGATGTATAGATTGCATGTCTTGTGTTATACCCTTTTGCGGCTCCATTTTGCCTTCCATTTTTGGCATGTTTGTCTTATGATTTAGAGGCTTCCATCTTCTGCATATATGCTTATTTTTGGTTCCTCTTTGATGTTGTAGAAGAAAGTTTGTCCATTTGCATTTTCTATATACCATCTCCCTTAATAATGCTCTTTTGGCCATTAATCTTGCGAGCTATTGTTGCCATATCTATGCTTGCATTTTGGCCATGTTTATTACTGAAAAAATGCCATATTCAGGACTGCCTTGCTACTGTTATTGCTTCCATGATCATATTTTGCATGTTTAGCATGGCCGTAGGCCATTTCGGGGCTTAATTTCACATTTTCGGGATGATTTCATGCATTGATTGTCATTTCGTATCATTTCGGGACTGTTTTCCCCTTCATATAGCTGCTGAAATTTGATTTGCATGCTTGCATATCATTTCCCATGTCATTTCATGCCTTAATGCATTGCCTCGGTTTGCGTGCCCATGGGCACGCACTTCGAGGCACTCCATTTTCATTCATCGGCAGCCTATGTGAGTGTGGTTGAGGCCCTCTCATGTTGGCGTAAGCCCAATTTGCATTTTCATGCTTTGTATGCCATCGCCTCGGTTTGCGTGTCCGTGTGTACGCATTTTGAGGCACTTCGGTTTTATCCGATTTGCATTTTCATATCATCGCCTCGGTTTGCGTGCCCGTGTGCACGCATTTCGAGGCACTTCGGTTTTATTCGATTTGCACTTCACATCTCCGCCTCGGTTCGCGTGTCCGGGTGCACGCATTTCGAGACACTCTGTTTTATCCGCTTGGCATTGCGTATGCCTCCGCCTCGGTTTGCGTGCCCGTGTGCACGCATTTCGAGACATTCTGTTTTATCCGATTGGCATTGCGTATGCCTCCACCTCGGTTTGCGTGCCCGTGTGCACGCATTTCGAGACATTCTGTTTTATCCGGTTTGCATTGCGTATGCCTCTGCCTCGGTTTGCGTGCCCGTGGGCACATATTTCGAGGCCCTCTGTTTTATCCGATTTGCATTTCATCATCGTCTCAGTTTGCGTGCCCGTGAGCACGCACTTCGAGGCACCTCATTTTTATCATTCCGGCATCCAGTATGAGTGTGGCTGAGGCCTTCTCATGTTGGTGTAAGCCCATCATTGCATTTCGTGCCTTTATGTCATCACCTCGGTTCGCGTGCCAGTGGGCACGCATTTCGAGGTATCTCATTCTCATAGCATCGTGCATGCTAGGTTGTATGTTAGTTGCATTTCATGCATATCATGCATTGCACGGGAAACGAGGCACATTTCGTACTCCGCGTACCGGAACATGTCTCAATTTCCCAGTTCACCGACACTCCGGATTATCCATGATGGAGTTAAGTGTTGTTTTAGCATTCATCTGCATTCATCCCTATATTGAGTTGTGCAATTCGTTCCTCGGCTATCATGCATCGGTATGCGTGATTGGTGGCACGAGGATCGAGACATGCATATATTTGTGGAATACACTGCTGTGCCCTTTTCCTGCTCTCTGTTGCAGCAAAATTCAGAGATTAGCAACTTTCGGAGTTGGCGCGCATTTCGAGAAACACTGCAAACAGAGGCTAATCAGGGCATCCCGGTGGATTTCCGCCCGAGGCAGCCCGGCGGCACTATTCATCATAGCAAGGCAGCTCCCTGGCCTGCGCGCCAGTTTACTGTTTTTCTTAGTTAATTGTTAGTTAATTAAGAATCTGTAATATTTGGACTGTATTATTCTTTCATTCGGACTGTATATTTATTCGGACCCTCTGCGCGAGGGCACAAATGTAATAAGGGTGTGTGAGTGTGATGTATGTCTTCCAACCCCACGTCTTTCTCCCTTTTATTTATCCGCTATGATGGTTAGATATAGGGCATATTTCAATTAGCATAACAGTATGACAGCATGTTTGCATCATTCATCTGTTTTGCACGCACCAGGCTCAGCGCATCATACAAACTGCATCTGTATTTCAATTCCAAATTGAATACGTGTTAGTTGTAGCATTCCATATGCCATCTTTAAAATAGCCGAGCCTGCTATAGTTGCATCTTTGCATGTGTTGCATTAGGCATCTCTGCATTCTTAGGATCATGCATGGATTTCTAATCAGTTTTCTGTTTTGGCTTGGAGTACTCGGTGAGTTTTATGCTTTAGCATACTTGCATGCGTGTGAGTGTTGCCATGATAGCATGCTTGCCATGAGGCTATGTGCTTATGTGATATAACTGCCTTGAATGCCTGTGGGTGGAGGTTGAGTTATCTGAATTGGGACAATTCATCAATCATGTTTTCTAAGCCCACCTGAGGGTGGCAAATCCGCGTTTTTAGCCTACCTGCGGGTAGCACCATCAAACCATTTTCAAATGTTTTGTTCCAATTCAGGCGGCCCAGTCTATACTTGTTTGCTGCGAGCATCACATAGTAACCTAGGCTAATAACTGGAATAAGAGCATACAAGGTTTTCAAAAACAGATATCATGGTTAGTAGAGGCCGGTCTTTGACCGGGCGAGCGGGGATGCTCACGATGTGACCTTCCCCAATCGTACCCAAGTTCCCGAGCCAACTTTGGTGATGACGGACACGTGTCCTTTGGCACCGAGTCAGGGTTTCCTAAATTTCCCATTTAAAATATTTAGGTGGCGACTCTGTTATCTGGCAAAGCAGTCCATGTTTGGCACTTCTTTCAAAAAATCAGTGTTTCTCAAAACGATTTGCTGGATTTGGACTCTTTGGTTCGAGATTTAGAACCGCAACAAAATCGAGTCCGAACTGTAGCGAGGTCCCCCGCGGGCGTTGTTACAGCTTGATATACATGTAATACAACAAAACAACAAAAGGTGGTCTAATAGCCTCAAGCCTTCCAAGCTACGTCATTGGAGGTGGCATAACACCTGTACTTAAAAATGATGTCCCATATAGGGTGAGCCAACGCCCAGTAGAGATATGCTAAACATAGTATGAACAGTAACTAAAACGTTAGCAATTGATAAATGTTTAACTCTTACACAACAACTTATAACACATTACAATCCTATGACTAATATGACCATGTTCTATTCCAGTTTCCATTTCTTATCAAATTCTCAATTCATAACTATGACTCATAACTTGGCCAATCAATTTAAACGAGATCACATCTCATATCAACCGTATTTCTATTTCAGGCGAGATAATAACTCATTTTAAACATTTCATACCTCATAATAGATACATATTTTAGTACTGTATCAATCTCAGACAAAAACACTTCCATACTTCACAAATGATACACATTTTAGTGTTGTATCAATATCAAACAAAAACACTTCTATACTTCACAAATGATACACATTTTAGTGCTGTATCAATATCAAACAAAAATCTGGTTTAGAGGTCCATCCCCCATCTTCCAATAAACCGTGGAGTACATCCCCATCTCCTCCCACACAAAACAATGTATATAAGTGATTATCATGTACAAATTCGATCAATCAATACAAAATTTTGATGTATTATACCAACCGCCATATTCAATAGCATACTCAACTGATTAGTTTTAGTTTGCCTAATCCCCATGCATTGTCTACAACCCTCAAGACTATCCTCCACCAATAGCCTAAAACAGTTATTTCTAAACAGAGGATAAATGCACCAAATGGATAAAATATCAACATTTTGTCTAGGTGAGCGATAAATTAATCCAACTACACCTTTTAATCCCATACCTTTCTAATTTGAATATTTCCTATTCAATTTCTCATTTCCCTAAATTAATTATACAAATTAATTTATCATAACAATTAGGGTTTTTCCCCATATTCTCAACATCAACCCTAAGGCTCCAATATTACTAACAACATCAACAATCTCTATTTTAGACCCAAAACACATATGGATGAGTCAAATAAACAAAACCCCTCTTTTCAAAATAGCACATTTCAAAACCCTAACTTCCCAAATCAAACCATTTAAACAAAAGCCCAACATCTAGGTTAAAGCTCATAAAGATGAGTAGGAATCCCTACCTCAAATGGAGAGACCAAATGGAGAAGATGAAGGATTTTGAAGGTGCTCCAAACCCAATAATTTTCGAATCAAAATGAAGAGCAAGCCATCCATTCCTCTTCCTTTCAAGATATCTCTCTTGTTCTCTTTCCTCTCCTCCCTTATGAAAATGCTTACTCTCACTCTAACCACTCTTAATCTAAACTCAAAATATGTATAACAAATGGAGAGAGATATGGGAAAAACCATAGAAAGAAGTTGAGAGGTGAGCTCAATTTATAGGCAACCTTGATGTAGTTGGTATTGAAAAGTTGTTATTAAAGCCCATTAATTGGAAAATGAAAGGACAAGTTAGAATTAAATGAACACTAATTGAAATATGAGTGGACAAGTTTGAATATGAATGGACCACTAATAAGGGTAGTAACTGAACTACTAATAAGGATATTAAATGAACAAGTTTGTAACCACTAATAAGGATATTAAATGAACCACTAATAAGGATATTAAATGAACAAGTTTGTAACCACTAATAAGGATATTAAATGAACTATTATGAAAATTTAATGGACACTAACCCTTGGTTTCCAAACACAACCAACCTGTTTTAAACCTACCCAACACGACCCAAGACTCATATACAAAGAGTAAAGGATGGAAACGGGAAAAAGACAACAACACATCCACGGAACCGAGTCTGAAATACAATTAAACAATGAAGGGAAAACTAGGATCGCTATAACCTCCCCCCCTTAAAGAATTGCGTCCCCGAAATTAGGTAAATAAATTTCAACAATATGATTTCTCAATTCTCAACAATATTACAATTCAATATTCATCAACCTGACCCATTACCGGTTATTCCATCTCTATTCAAGAGGCAAATCACAACATATAACATAGTTCACAATTCCATAACATATTCAATGCCAATAATATATTTGCATTTCTACAACACATTTAACATATACAATGCTAAATTAAACTTCTATTTTCAAGGCATGACCAACCATTACCATACTTCCAATAACCAAAACATACTTAATGTTTTTCAACTTAAGACATATTCAATGCTCTTAAAGTTTATCAGTACAACAAAATTCCCAATACATGGTTAAATATTAACAAACAAGTCCAGATACTTCTCACGGACATCCAACTCACGTTCCCAAGTGGCTTCCTCCACCCGTTATGTTTCCACAACACCTTAACTAATGGAAAAGTCCTGCTTCGCAAGACTCGATAACAAAGATAATAGTATGACACAATCAACCACTACAGTGTTCTGAGACATCCACCACGTCTCGACTACTGACAATACTCAGACCAGTATCTAGTACTTAATACCTCAACATAGGAAACACGAAAACATTCGTACACCAGGCCTCCGGTCAACTTTCACAGAACGAGGACGTAAAACGAGACACGGGTAATGAACAACATACAAACCAAGCACTATCACGCATCGTACTAGGCAAAACCTCCTCACTTACTGCAAGTTATCTTACACCCATACTGAATCCCTCATTCAGGGATTTCACTCGCCACCTCGACTGAACTTATAATAACAAAATTTGCATACTCATTCCCTCGTACCGAATTAGCTAACAAGGGTTTACCACGCCGCGACACTTATCACTACCACGTAACTGTTCGTACCGAACACAAGCAAATATAGTACCTTCATCCCTTAATGACCTATAGGGTCTACTCTTTATTCCGCATCCTACTTGTCACTCGTCTTGAGAGTACAATCAAGACACTAAGCCTCCATGCCAAATCATTAGCCACCACTACCACTAAACCACTGCTTAGAACCAAACCCCGGCGCAATCGCATGTCGCCGACAAGGCTTTCAAAGACTCACCATCCTAACTCTCCAGAAGAGTAAGAGTCCTCACCCTCATCGCTATCAACTCAAACCTTCATCTGCAAACACCATACCACTGTGACTCTACTCACGGGTCACACCCTAACCACGGGCCCAACCAACCCTACCGACAACATCTCCTAACCTAACCAGTATTAAGGTACACGCCTAATGCATTTAAACATAGCAAAAGAATCCTGAAACTTAAGAGAATATCCATTATACTACTACCCGGGATATAATACCAGTTGCTCACAACACACCACTCCCCAATGCCAACAACCACAATCTTAACAAGGGGCTAACACTCCCTCAAATGAGACAACCATTCAGTACGTATGCAAATTCGGCAACGTCACCTACCATGAAGGTGTAAGTCTACTCCTAACGAAATTATGCGCTATGCCTCCATAAAACATCATGTTAAATATACAAGACCTAGTAGTAATCGCACACTTCACATCCTCTCGAAGAGTTCTCACGACAGTTGGCCACAAACTCTACCACTCGCATAAGATTAAATAGGTAACACCCTTGAAATTTCGCACACCCAGCAAGTATAACTGTTCTCGCCCCATAGTAGTCCTGACTAAGATACGCATCCCTCAATAATTCTTCCTAATTTCAAAACATGGCTCGCCAGCCCTCATTCTCCCAAACCAAATCACACGCATACCGATGTATTGTTACAAAAATTTTATGGTTTCACAACAACTTGTCACATTAATAAAACTTTAGAGCCACAACATGCTCCAGTCTGCCTAACCCAAGGAAATTAATAAACACAGACATATATATATATATATAAACAAGCAGTTTTGATGTTTCAACATTCCCAAAACACATTGGTTACACAACAGAACCCATGATTTCAAAACGATAATTCACCGATTACAAAACGGATTAGTCAAAACAAAACCATACTATTGGTGCTACCACTGTTATCGTCCCCCACTGGACTGCTAAAGTTGGTCATTCTCAAACCCAAGATATCTTACGAGTTTACAGGCCACGGACAAGAACTATTGGTATGCCCCAACTGGCCACACCTAGAACAACTGCATATTTCCCCAATTGGGGCTTGGGAACTCGACTCTCCTAAGGCCCTCGAAATCTGGCCTGATTGTCCCCCAAAACGATACTGCCCCTGCCCGGTCGAATAAAACTGAGCCCAACTAGGTTGCAAAACCCCCAAAGAAGCCCCTAGCTGAGTACATAAACGTTGGATATGACCCGGCTGATTACATACCCAACAAGTAAGCAGCTCCCGAGCACGAGACTGGTTTAAACTGTGTAGAAAGCCACGCTCGAGCGAGACCCCTGTTTTCTGAAAATTTTGTAAAATGCTTTAAAGTGCATCTTTGCATCCTCATTCCATCCTAGGCATTCTTAAGCCTAGTTTAAGGCATCTTAATGAGGATATAGATGTAGAACACACCGAGGCAATTAGGGATTAAGTTATTTTCTTTCCCAACTGTGTAGCTTAGTGTGTGTTCGTTCTGTAAACTATGTAGGGTTGACGACTGGAGACGCGCTCTAGCTTTACTGTAGCCCAGAGCTCTGTGAGTAACAATTGTGTAAAGATATGTTTAACTGTGAATATTTCTGACTGTTTAACTGAACTGGATTCTGAACTGATACTGTTAATCGAATGAATGTATGTCCTATATTTTGAACTATATTGTGGCATCCTTAGCAACTACTGTTTACTGTTACAGAGATCTCTATCGGTTCCCTTGTTGGAACCACTACTGTTTACTGATTGATGGCCATCATTGACTGTTCGGTCTTTCAAAGACCTACTGTATTGTTCGGTCTTTTTAGACCTACTGTTTACTATACTATTATGCTAATGGATGTACTACATATGACTGTTTACTGTACTGAACAACTGATATACTGATTGAAACGACTGTTTTCAATACTGAAGGACATTCATTCTAAACCCCTTTACGCATTATGTTATTCACTGGGCTTTAGCTCACTGCTCATATATATATATATGTAGGTGTACAGGCACCGGACCGTTGCTAGAAGTGTCGGGGTAAACTCCAGTTTTGTCAAGCCAACTACTATGCCTCACTGCGAGATTCCAAGCCTGTCAAGCTATGGCTTAGGGGTGTTTTAATTTCCCCCGTCTGTCTCTGTATTTGTTTTGTAATACTGTATAGACTGATAGCACTGTACTGTACTGTTTTAATAGGGATTAAGTCCCTATCCTGACTGATTGTGAATGTTGTACATACTGTTCTGCACTGTTTGTTTATATGTATGAAAAGTCTTTTTGCATACAGACTGTCACAGCTCATTGGACATTGTTTATTTACTGTATTGGCTTCTGCCATGCCCCTGTACTCTGTTTTACTGTATCACTGTTAAGCAGGCCTTCGGTAATCTCGGATTACTGGCCGGTTACGATGCTAAATCCATAGGGGCGGGTTTGGGTCGTGACAGAGTGGTATCAGGGCGATACTTAACCACGAGTTATACCACACACACGTGTCCAAATAAGCTATAGGGTGTCCTAGAAAAACAATTAGGGCATCACATGAGCATGAAAAGTGTGTATGGTCATGACTGAATATATGCTAATATGATAATCTGTTTAAGTATGCAACTGTCTATGTTTATTGTTACTGTGTTGCATATATAGTGAAATGGATAATGCAAACACTGCTATTGAACCTGAATCATCTGAGGCCAGAATGGCCAGACTGGAAAGAACTGTTGAATTACTGACTGAGGCCTTAAGGCAACAACAACAACAAAACCAACAGTCCCCACCTCCTCCTCCGGTACAGCCGGAACAAAATGTTAATGATGGGGACATAATTGCTCTTACCCAGAAGTTCAGCAAAATGAAACCGACATCCTTTCAGGGAGGTCTTGAACCACTAAAAGCTGAAGCATGGGTTTTGGAGACTGAAAAATTGTTTGAAGTGTTTCCGTGCTCGGAGGCACATAAAGTACTGTTAGCTACTTTCACCTTGCAAGAAGAGGCCAGAAGGTAGTGGATGCTAGTCCGTGACACCAACACCGTTCTGACATGGGCTCAGTTTAAGGAGTCCTTTTTCGAAAAGTATTTCCCTCAGTGTGTCAGGGACAGAAAAGTGACTGAATTTGAACAGCTGAGACAGGGCACAATGTCCGTTGCTGAATATGAAACAAAGTTCACCGAACTTGCTAGATATGCACCACACATGGTGGACACCGACTATAAGAAGGCCAGGAAGTTTGAAAGCGGCCTTAATGTTGCAATACTGGACAGAATAAATGTTCTGAAATTACCGAACTATGTAAATGTTCTTGACCGAGCACTAATGGCCAAGTCAAATATTGAGGCACTGAAACAAATTGAAACACCAGCGTTTGAATGGCGTGGTAAAAGGCAGGGTTTTAAGTTCAAGAAAGGCAGAAACAACCTGTTGAACAAGAAGCAAAATATAGGGTCAACGACTACTTCTAGTCAAGGGAACCAGTCTATACCGCCCTGTTCCGAATGTGGTAAGAACCATAAGGGAGTTTGTTATAAACTATCTGGTGCTTGTTACAGGTGTGGCAAGGTGGGCCACATGGTTAAAGATTGCCCTTCCACTGCTCAGGGCAATAGTAAAGCTGCAAGCAGCATAGCAGCATCAACTGTTGCACCAAAACCAAACCCTAAAGCTACCGGGAAAGAACCCATGAGGCAGGGCCGAGTGTTCGCCCTAGTACCGAGAGATGTAGAGAATACCGAGACCGTTGTGTCAGGTATCCTCTCTATTTGTACTCAAAATGCTTATGTACTGATTGATTCAGGGTCTACACATTCATATGTATCGCATGCTTTTTCGCGAAAATTGAATAGACCGTTAGAACCCATGAATTATCTGTTAGCTTTATCTTCACCCGTTGGGGGATCTATGACTTGTGCATATATGTACCCTGCTTGTGAAATTATTGTTGGAGATGCACATCTGTATATTGATTTACTGCCACTGAACATTGATCATTTTGATGTAATATTGGAAATGGACTGGTTAACAAAATACTATGCTACCATAGACTGTGTAACGAAACAAGTAGTTTTCCGTCCACCTGGTCTGCCTGAATTTGTGTTTAATGGAAGTGGAGTGGTACTTCCCCCGTATTTGATTTCATCTATGAAAGCATACAAACTGATTAAAAATGGGTGTAAAGGGTATTTCTGTTCTGTACTGACTGTATCTACTGATGTTAAAACTGATGTGAACTGTATTCCTATAGTCAGAGAATTCCCAGATGTTTTTCCAGATGATCTGCCAGGGGATTTGATTGACAGGGAGATTGAATTTACCGTGGATGTGATTCCGGGTACACAGCCAGTATCTAAAGCTCCTTACCGAATGGCTCCGACTGAACTGAAAGAATTGAAAGTGCAACTGCAAGAACTGTTAGATAAAAAGTTTATTAGGCCCAGTACTTCACCGTGGGGCGCACCCGTCTTGTTTGTGAAAAAAAAGGACGGCTTACTGAGACTTTGTATTGACTACCGTGAACTGAATAAGGTAACTGTGAAAAATAAATATCCTTTACCACGTATTGATGACTTTTGATCAGTTACAGGGTGCTCAAGTTTTCTCTAAGATTGATCTCAGATCCGGATATCATCAGTTGAAAGTTAAACCAGAAGGACATTGACAAAACTGCTTTTCGAACGAGGTATGGACATTATGAATTTTTAGTTATGCCTTTCGGAGTTACCAATGCACCTGCTGCATTTATGGACCTCATGAACAGAATCTTTAAACCATACCTTGATGACTTTATTGTTGTATTCATAGATAACATACTGATTTATTCCAAAAGTATAGAAGAACATGAACATCATCTGAGACTTGCCCTACAGACCCTAAGAGAACAGAAACTTTATGCTAAACTGTCTAAATGTGAGTTCTGGCTTGATCATGTTATGTTTTTGGGACATGTTATTAGCAAGGATGGAATTTCAGTTGATCCACAGAAGTTGAAGCAGTAGTAAACTGGCCTAGACCAACAAATGTGACAGAAGTCCGAAGCTTTTGGGATTAGCTGGATATTTAGAAGATTTGTCAAAGATTTCTCCAAAATTGCCTTACTGTTGACTCAATTAACTCAGAAAGGGATATCATTTGACTGGACTGACCAAAGAGAATCAGCTTTCCAAGAGTTGAAAACTCGACTAGTGACTGCACCTGTTCTTACCCTACCTTCAGGTACGGATGGTTTTACCATTTTTAGTGATGCTTCTCATAAGGGTTTGGGGTGTTTTAATGCAGAATGGGAGAGTAATTGCCTATGCTTCCCGACAACTGAGACCGCATGAGAAGAACTACTCGACCCATGACTTGGAACTCGCTGCAGTGGTATTTGCATTGAAAATCTAGCGTCACTACCTTTATGGGGCAACATGTGAAGTATATATCGACCACAAGAGTTTGAAATATTTCTTCACACAGAAAGAACTGAACATGAGACAGCGGAGATGGCTAGAATTGATTAAAGACTATGACCTACAGATTTTGTACCATCCGGGGAAAGCCAACACCGTTGCCGATGCATTGAGTCGGAAATCGATTGGAAACTTAGCCTGTTTGCTCACCGGGCAGAAAGAATTGCTTTGTGACCTTGAAAAATCTGAAATTGAAATTGTTTTGCGAGAACAAGGTGGAACCTTAGCTGCTATTTCTGCTCAACCGGCATTGATTGAAGAAATTAAGGAGAAACAACAATTGGATGACTTCTTGAAGAAGATCATCGAAGAAAGGGAATCTAAACCAAGACCGGGTTTCAAATTTGAAAATAATGTACTGAAATTTCAAGAAAGACTGTGTGTACTGAATGATTCTGAATTGAAAAGAAGAGTTCTGCAAGAGGGCCACAATTCAAAATTTTCTATTCATCCGGGGAATACGAAAATGTACCAAGACCTGAAACTGAATTTCTGGTGGCCGGGAATGAAGAAAGAAATTGCTGATTTTGTATCGAAATGTCTTCATTGCCAACAAGTCAAAGCCAAACATCAACGACCCGCAGGCTTATTGCAGCCCTTACCGATACCGGAGTGGAAATGGGAACATATCACCATGGATTTTATTGTCGGTTTACCTCGCTCCAGTAAAGGTATGGACTCAATTTGGGTTATTGTTGATAGACTGACTAAATCTGCTCACTTTTTACCTGTCAAACAATTTATAATGCGGACAAATTGGCTATACTCTATATTGATGAAATTGTTAGACTGCATGGAGTGCCTGTGTCCATTGTTTCTGATAGGGACTCGAAGTTTACATCGAGATTTTGGCAAAGCTTACAGACTGCATTGGGTACTGAACTGAGACTGAGTAGTGCCTATCATCCTCAGACAGATGGCCAGTCAGAAAGGACCATCCAGACTCTGGAGGATTTACTGAGAATGTGTGTCCTTGATTTTCAGGGAAACTGGGAAAGCCATTTGCCCTTAGCTGAATTCGCCTGTAACAACAGTTATCATTCAAGTATTGGTATGGCGCCTTTCGAAGCATTGTATGGCAGAAAATGTAGATCTCCGATTTGCTGGGCAGAAGTTGAAGATGGGCCTTTGCTTGGGCCCGAGATTGTTTATGAAACAACTGAGAAAGTAAAACTGATACAACAGAGACTGAAAACTGCACAGAGCCGACAGAAAAGTTATGCGGATGTCAGAAGACGGGATAGAGAATATGAAGTGGGTGATCACGTTTTTTTGAAAGTGACACCGATGAAAGGCCAGACTTGTTTTGGAGTCAAGGGCAAGTTAGCGCCAAGATATGTCGGACCGTATGAAATTATTGAGAAAATCAATCTGGTGGCGTATCAAGTAGCGCTTCCTCTTGAAATGGAGCATATGCATACGTGTTCCACATTTCTATGTTGATGGACTACCTCCGGGATCCTTTTCATGTAATAGAGCCTACTCGTGTAGTGCTGAGTGATAACTACACTTATGAGGAACGGCCTGTTCAGATTGTAAACAGATGGATCAAGAAATTGAGAAACAAAGAGATTCCGTTGGTGAAAGTCGACTGGCAAAACCATGGTGGCATGTATGCCACTTGGGAAAGAGAAGATGACATGGTCAAGAGATATCCTGAACTGTTCCCTCTGAATCCTGTTTTCTTCCAAAACGAAGGTAACTCGAGTTTAGAAGACTAAACTCTTTATAAGGAGGGGAGACTGATAAACTACTGATTACTGCTAAACTAAGACTGATTATGATTGGTAATTGAACTGAATGAAATACTGAACTGACTGACTGAAATCTGAAACTGAATTAATTGAGTATATCTGTCTAATTACATTTCTATCTATTGCCTGTTTGATTATCTGTTCATGTTTTTACATTTAAACTGCAAATTGAAGGCCTTATCGGCGGCCGAATCTGAAATTGATTGATGTTCTGTGTTAATTAGAATTTATGTAATTTTATGGCATATTTATCTGAAATGTGATTTGGTATGATTAAATTGGATTAAAATAAGCTAGATTACATTGTTGGCTTAAATTACCATTTTGCCATACTAGTGGCCCACTACCTAAACATATTTGAGCCTTCCTACATTCAAAACAAAACATTTTCTCAGCCAATTCCTTTGCTATAGCCGACTAGAGTGAGAGATAGGGAAGAGAGCTTCGTTTCATCTCATTTTTGCTTGGAGACTTGAAGAATTGAAGTGTAGATTGCCAAATTGAGCTCCTAGTTTTGTGATTGAGGACCTAAGGTAGAGTAATTACCTTCTTGTTTATGTTTTGGGTTGGTCCTTGCATGGTTTTGAGAGTTATTGAAGTCTAGAGCCAAGTTATGGCTCTTAATTGTTGCATGTATGCTTATATCCTAGCATTTTGAGGTTGATTACATGGCATTTGGTACATGCATGTTTATATTATGGTTCTAGTTCATGATTTCATAATGTTTTTGAAGAAATAGACTCATTTGATCTTGTTTAGAAGCTTTGGATTCAAATGAGACCATGCATGTTACATATTCTTCATGTTCTTGAAATATTGTTTGAAATTGAGTTTAATTGAACTACCCTTGGGCTTTGATTTCCTAAATTGATCTTTGAAACATGTAATATTATGAGTTTTGAAGTGTTTTCCAGAAAATTAGCCCAAGAGGATCGAAATTTATGCATTAAAACTTGGTTTTGAGCTTGAGGTTCAAATATGGAATTTCCAGATTTTGGACCCACGCTCGAGCGAGGAACTCCACGCTCGAGCGTACACTCTGTGATCATGCCTTCCGCTCGAGCGAGTAAAGTGACGCTCGAGCGTGAAATGCGTGCATCCAGTACTTTGCATGAGCTTACAGTCCGCTCGAGCGAGAGAATTCACGCTCGAGCGAGGACTTGTGTCTCACGCTCGAGCGAGGGTCGAGCGCCCGTTGAGCGTGAATTTTGAGCATCCAGTATTTTCACTGTAGCTTGCAGTCCGCTCAAGCGACGGAAGTCACGCTCGAGCGGAGCTCCTTTGTCTGCATGTCCGCTCGAGCGTAGAAAGCCACGCTCGAGCGAGACCTCTGTTTTCTGAAAATTTTGTAAAATGCTTTAAAGTGCATCTTTGCATCCTCATTCCATCCTAGGCATTCTTAGGCCTAGTTTAAGGCATCTTAATGAGGATATAGATGTAGAACACACCGAGGCAATTAGGGATTAAGTTATTATCTTTCCCAACTGTGTAGCTTAGTGTGTGTTCGTTCTATAAACTGTGTAGGGTTGACGACTAGAGACGCGCTCTAGCTTTACTGTAGCCCAGAACTCTGTGAGTAACAATTGTGTAAAGATATGTTCAACTGTGAATATTTCTGACTGTTTAACTGAACTGTTTTCTGAACTGATACTGTTAATCGAATGAATGTATGTCCTATATTCTGAACTGTATTGTGGCATCCTTAGCAACTACTGTTTACTGTTACTGTTACAGAGATCTCTGTCGGTTCCCTTGTTGGAACCACTACTGTTTACTGATTGATGGCCATCATTGACTGTTCGGTCTTTCAAGACCTACTGTACTGTTCGGTCTTTTTAGACCTACTGTTTACTGTACTGCTATGCTAATGGATGTACCACATATGACTGTTTACTGTACTGAACAACTGATATACTGATTAAAACGACTGTTTTCAATACTGAAGGACATTCATTCTAAACCCCTTTACGCATTATGTTATTCACTGGGCTTTAGCTCACTGCTCATATATATATGTAGGTGTACAGGCACCGGACCATTGCTAGAAGCGTTGGGGTAAACTCCAGTTTTGTCAAGCCAACTACTATGCCTCATTGCGAGATTCCAAGCCTGTCAAGCTATGGCTTAGGGGTGTTTTAATTTCCCCCGTCTGTCTCTGTATCTGTTTTGTAATACTGTATAGACTGATAGCACTGTACTGTACTATTTTAATAGGGATGAAGTCCCTGTCCTGACTGATTGTGAATGTTGTACATACTGTTCTGCACTGTTTGTTTATATGTATGAAAAGTCTTTTTGCATACAGACTGTCACAGCTCATTGGACATTGTTTATTTACTGTATTGGCTTCCGCCATGTACTCTGTTTTACTGTATTACTGTTAAGCAGGCCTTCGGTAATCTCGGATTACTGGCCGATTACGGTGCTAAACCCAGAGGGGCGGGTTTGGGTCGTGACACAGATCATCTGGAAAAACATCTGGGAATTCCCTGACAATAGGAATACTATTCACATTAGCATTATCATCAGTAGGTACAGTCAATACAATACACAGATACCCTTTACACCCCTTCTTAATCAGTTTACAGGCTTTCATGAATGAAAGCAGATACGGGGGAGGTACTACTCCAACCCCAGTAAACACAAATTCAGGTAAACCAGGTTGGCAGAAAATCACTTGCTTAGTTACATAGTCAATAGTAGCATGATATTTTTGTAACCAGTCCATCCCCAATATAACATCAAAATGATCTATGTTCAGAGGCAGTAAGTCAATATACAGATGCATATCCCCAACAATAATTTCACATGCAGGGTACATATAAGCACAAGTTACAGATCCCCCAATAGGTGAAGATACAGCTAACAAGTAATTCATGGGTTCCAATGGTCTATTCAATTTTCGCGAAAAAGCATGCGATACATATGAATGTGTAGACCCCGAATCAATCAAAACATATGCATTTTGGGTACAGATTGAGAGTATACCTGACACAACGGTCTCGGTATTTTGTACATCTCCCGGTACTAGTGCGAACACTCGGCCTTGTCTCATAGGATCTTTCCCGGTAGCTTTAGGGTTAGGCTTTGGTGTAGCAGTTGATGCTGCTGCGCTAGGTGCAGCTTTACTATTGGCCTGCGGAGCAGAGGGGCAGTCTTTAACCATGTGGCCCACCTTGCCACACCTGTAACAGGCTCCAGATATTTTGTAACAGACCCCTTTGTGCTTCTTGCCACACTCAGAACAGGGTGGTATGGAACCACTCCCCTGGCTGGGGCTAGTTGTTGACCCCGTATTCTGTTTCTTGTTCAATGGGTTATTCTTGCCTTTCTTGAACTTAAAACCCTGCCTTTTACCACGCAATTCAGATGCTGGTGTTTCCGTTTGTTTCAGTGCCTCAATGTTCGACTCAGCCATTAATGCTCGGTCAAGAACATTTACATAGTTCGGTAGTTTTAAAACATTTATTCTGTCCAGTATTGCAACATTAAGGCTGCCTTCAAACTTCCTGGCCTTCTTGTAGTCAGTGTCCACCATGTGTGGTGCATATCTAGCAAGTTCGGTGAACTTTGCTTCATATTCAGCAATGGACATAGTACCCTGTCTCAGCTGTTCAAACTCAGTCACTTTTCTGTCTCTGACACACTGTGGGAAATACTTTTCGAAGAAGGCTCCTTTGAATTGAGCCCAAGTCATAACGGTGTCGGTGTCACGGACTAGCATCCACCACCTCCTGGCCTCTTCCTGTGACGTAAAGGTGGCCAACAACACTTTATGTGCTTCAGAGCACGGGAATACTTCAAATAACTTTTCTGTTTCAAGAACCCAGGCTTCAGCTTTTAGTGGTTCAAGGCCTCCCTGAAAGGATGGCGGTTTCATTTTGCTGAACTTCTGGGTGAGAGCAATGATGTCATCATTCGCATTCTGCTCCGGCTGTATCGGAGGAGGTGAGGGCTATTGGTTCTGTTGTTGTTGTTGCCTTAAGGCTTCAGTTAATAGTTCAACAGTTCTTTCAAGTCTTGTCATTCTGGCTTCAGATGATTCAGGTTCAGTAGCAGTGCTTGTATTATCTATTTCACTATATGCAACATAGTAATAATAAACATAGGAAGTTGCATACTTTAAGCATTTAAACATAAGCAGTTATACGTTTAATCACATTAACACATATTCATGTCATGTCCACACACACTTTTCATGCTCGTGTGATGCCCTAATTGCTTTTCTAAGACACCCTATAGCTCATTTGGACACGTGTGTGCGGTATAACTCGTGGTGAGTATCGCTCTAATACCACTCTGTCACGACCCAAACCCGCCCCTATGGGTTTAGCACCGTAACCGGCCAGTAATCCGAGATTACTGAAGGCCTGCTTAATAGTAATACAGTAATACATAGTACAAAGGCATGGCAGAAGCCAAAACAGTAAATAAGCAATGTCCAATGAGTTGTGACAGTCTGAATGCAAAAAGACTTTTCATACATATATACACAAACAGTACAAAACAGCATGTACAACATTTACAATTATTCAGAACAGGGACCTAATCCCTATTAAGCAGTACAGTAACAGTCTAAATAGTTATTACAAAACAGATGCGGAGACAGACGGGGGAAGTAAAACACCCCAAAGCCATAGCTTGGCAGGCTCGGAACCTCGCAGTGAGGCACAGTGGTTGGCTTGACAAAAAGGGGAGTCTAACCCATGCTCCTAGCTCCAGTCTGGTGCCTGAACACCTACATATATATAAACAGTGAGCTAAAGCCCAGTGAATAACATAATGCGTAAAGAGGTTAAGAATGTATGTCCTTACAGTAATGAAAACAGTTCATTGATTTAGTATATCAGTCATTCAGTCATAATAGTCGTATGTGGTACATCCATTAGCATAGCAGTACAGTGAACAGTAGGTCTTAAAAGACTGAACAGTCAATGATGGCCATCATAACAGTAAACAGAAGTTCCAAGATAGGAACTGACAGAGATCTCTGTAACAGTAGCAGTAACAGTAAACAGTAGTTGCTATGGATGCCACAATACAGTTCAGAATAGAGGACAGACATTCAATTAGTAAACAGTATCAGTTCAGAATCAGTTCAGAAACAGTACAGTTTAAACAGTCACATTTGAACATATCTTTACACAATTGTTACTCACAGAGTTCCGGGCTATAAGCAGCTAGAGCGCGTCTCCGAAGGCCAACCCTATACAGTGACAGAACGAACACACACTAAGTTCACATTCGGGAATCAAAGACTTAGTCCCTACATAGACTCGGTGCGGTTCTACATCTATCTCCTCTTTAAAATGCCTTAAACATGTCCTAGGAATGCCTAGGATGGGAAGAGGATGCAAAGATGCACTTTAAAAGCATTTTCAAAATTTTCAGCAAATCAGAGGTCCTGCTCGAGCGTGGGTTTCCCCGCTCGAGCGGAAATGCAGACAAAGCTTCCCCGCTCAAGCGTCACTTTCCACGCTCGAGCGGAATGCAAAACATGGCAAAAGTACTGGATGTGTGAAAATCACGCTCAATGGGCGCTCAATAGCCGCTCGAGCGTTAGACACAAGGTCCCGCTCGAGCGTCAAATACCCCGCTCGAGCGGACTGCAAAACAGTGCAAGATGCTAGGAGCTCGAATTCTCCGCTCGAGCGCAACTTCCCCCGCTCGAGCGGCAGTCAAAATTTTAGAATTTCCAGATTTGAACCCCAAGTTCAAAACCAAGTTTTAATGCATAAATTTCGATCCTCTTGGGCTAATTTTCTGGAAAACATTTCAAAACTCATAATATAATATGTTTCAAAGATCAATTTGAGAAATCAAAGCCCAAAGGTAGTTCAATTAAATCTAATTTCAAACCAAACCTTCAAGAACATGGTAAACATGTATATGCATGGATTTAAACAACTCCAAGGCTTCAATACTTGCTCCAAGGAGCCAATCTTTTCAGAAATAAGATGAATTCATGGACTATAACACTAATATGAACATGCATGCACCAATTGCCATGAAATCAACATCCAAATGCAAGGATATAAACATACATGCAAAGATTAAGCTTCCATTCAACAATTAGCACCAATTCTAGGCTCTACCCTCGAATGGACCATGAACCATGCAAGAACAATCTTCAATACATCAATAAAAGGTTGAATTTCCTACCTTAAGTCTCTAACTATAAGACTAGAAGCTCAAGTTTGCAATCCTCTCTTCAATTCTTTCAATTTCAAGCAAGCCACCAATTTGAATTCAATTCTCTCTCTCACTCTCTCTTGGTCGATTATCACTCTCAAATGGCTGAGGAAAAAGGCTGAGCAAATGTATTGTAAGGCATATGAATGAGTCCCAAAAGTGCTAAGCTAGTGGCCCACTAGTGGTGGCAAGATAGTAAATAAACCTAACTTATGTAATTTAGCTCATTTTAATCTAATTTAATCATACTAAATCACATTTCAGATAAATACAACATTAAATCACATAAATTCTAATGATCCTAAAACATTAATCGATTTCAGATTCGGTCGCCGATAAGGCCTTCAATTCGCAATTTAAAACATAAAACATGGACAGATAAGTTTAACAGTCAACAGATAGATATGCATTTAAACTATATACTCAATCAATCAGTTTCAGATTTCAGTCAGTCAGTTCAGTATTTCAATTGATTCGGTTACTAATCATGTTCAGTCTCAGTTTAGCAGTAATCAGTTGGGTTATCAGTAATCAGTGGTGAGGGTTATTACAAAGACTACCAAATGCCCCTATTAATTAATATAGAAGTGAAGAATCATATTAACGATATATATTTGGAATACTACTTAGAAGGAACAATCAATCCATGTAATGAAATATGCAAAACATCCCGATCTGTTATTACTATTTCGGTAAACATCAAAAAGCAATGCTAATCGAACCCTTAAACTTACTTAAGCTCTCTTCCATTACAGAGTATTTTTTCAAGTTGCCGTCCATTCCCAGGTTCATCTTTCGTTGATGTGTACTGTTCCAATAATGGACAAGAGTTGGATGATGATAAAGGATTGGCTAAAAAGTAAAGAGTATCTAGAGGGTGTTCAGTCATTTATTGAGTTCGCTACGAAGAATTTAGGGCCGCAGGATGAAATCCGTTGTCCTCGTGTTGATTGCTTGAACGGCACAAAATTTAGTCGACACGTTGTACAGCTGCACTTGATTCGAAGAGGAATCGCAATTTCTTATCGAACTTGGGTGCACCATGGGGAACATGTTCCCATGTTTCGTGATCATCCTAGTATGCGAAACGATGATACTGAAAGCAACGAACTTGGAATGACAGACAATTACGGAAATTTGGGTGAACTTCCTACCATGTTAAAAGAGATTTACATGAGTGGTCTCATGGATGATCATATCGACGAAGAACGTACTAGTTCGGAGAGGCACAATTTGTTGAACTTTCTCTACGATTTCTATGAACTTTGGCCGAAAATTGAAAAGCAAATTTATAGTAAAGTCAGATTTTCCATTCAGTCTACTGTCCCATTTGGCAGATTTTCCCACAATATGTGGCAAATTTACTCATCTGCTCTGTCTTTGGTTGCTGACTTGGAGAGTTTACTGCTGTTTTTTTCCACTTTGGCTGCTTGATGCTTCACTGCTATGCTTAGGCGCTAGCTAATGGTAGGATGGTTGATTGGCTGGTTAATCTGCTGGTTAATCTTGTCAATTTGCTGGTTGCTAATCTGCTGGTTAATCTAAGTTGGAATGTTTGTATTCATGGTTAATCTACTGGTTGCTTAATACAAGAGTCCAACTGTGATTGGTTGTCAAAGAAATAATGACATTTAAACATCCAATGATGTTTGGACATTTATGTATGTGAGGTTTATGTAAATGTATGTAAATGACGTATGTGAGGTTTATGTAAATGTATGTAAATGATGTATGTGACGTTTATTACTCATGTGTGTTTGTTATTTTTTTATGTAGGTACCATGGTCCCTGGAATCAAGACGGGGCGGCGGAAGACAGCAACAAGTGGCAATGTATTATCAGCCTCTGAAGCATGTCCAGCAGTTATTGGCACCCCGTTGACGTTCTCTGATGAGACGCAGCCACCAGATGATACACAAACAGTGGTAGAGGAGACGCAGCCAGGTGGCGTGGGTAAGAGCATTGAACTTAGTTTGATAGCATGGTTTAAGATCACATTGACTTCAAAACTTCTTTTTTTTTTTCTTTTTTATGATTACTTTTTTTTGATAGCATGGTTTAAGATCCCATTGACTTCAAAACTTAGTCTTCGATCATTAGCTATGCCTGAAATGAGTCATTATAAAGCGTCAATTAGGATTTCAGAACCAAACCAGGCAACTATTTGTCAGGGTAGTGTAACAGGTCAATGGGTTATCCACCTAGTCAATAGTTGAGTCTTACTACAACCATTAATTATTTTACACTTGTTTCGATACCCAATGATAATCATAATTAAGGCCTTACAAACTGGATCTCACTTCAAAAAAAATTACTATAGAATGATGTGGTATTAGCTGGGTGCCTAGGACTAGCCCACTACAAACAGAATATATAAAACCAGTAACTCACATATAGAATGATGTTGTAACTGCTAAATTAGTTGTCAATTGTTTCAAAAACAAAGGGCCACAAGTTTGTTTTGCATTCTTGGAAAATGTTTTTTTTCTTCTTTAAATCCGTTTTCAATTAGCTGAAACCCATATCAGTATGGTCCTAAATTTAAGCTTGTACAATTCCAATTTCTTTCAATGTGATATGAATGCCTTACTCAACACAAAGATCCTTGTTCATTACATTTTGAAGGCCAGATAGATACTGCTAGGGTGTCTTGTTTTTTAAATTACAGATAATCGCTCCATTCTTCATATGCATGAGGAAAGCAGGAGAACTTTTTTTTTCTGTTTCATTGATGTAAAATAGGGAAATGATCTTGGATGGCTCTGAATGGTAATTAAAGCAAGAAAAGACCTTTTTTTTTTTGTATGAAGAGACGAAGGTGAGTTGCGAGCTCATCTGGGATTCGATTTCTTCCTAAAGTAAGAAGAAGTCCTTGGTTCTCCCATAAAATAGAACCTTTAAAATGTTTAAATATTATTTTAGAGGTCAACAAATGGGTAGTCCAAACAGTTACACACATCTATTAAAGTGAATTCCTAAAGGACAATGTGTACAGTCTTGTGTTTATTTTCACCACTTCTCTCCCACATCTGAGATGCCAATAGCACATTAACTGGTCAATTTACGTTAGAAATAGTGAAATCATGCTCACTATTTATATGTCAAAAGAAGGGAAATGGGCAGAGGCTTCCTCTTCTATTCAGCAAGGGAAGTCATATACTCTGCAAATATTTACATATCAAAAGAAGGGAGATGGGCAGAGGCTTCCTCTTCTATTCAGCAAGGGAAGTCTTCTACTCTGCAAATATTTACATGTATCGTTCCTAGTGGTTCCATATCATATTACAATAATAAGGTAGAATTGAAAGAGAACAAAGGACTATGGGATTACTAAAACTACCAATCAACGGAGTGGCTAGATATGACATTTAGAATCTGATTGTTTGTGGATTTATTGCACCATTCATGGGTCTAAGACTTAATCTAGTTGTTTGTGAATTATTGCACCATTCATGGGTCTAAGACTTAATCTCAAACACTCCAAACAATTTTCCTCAGTTTTCTTTCTTCTTTTTTTTTTCTTTTTTTTTTTAGTTTTGCTTGTTACAAAATGCTGTCATAAATTCTGCCGCAATTTAATACCACAGCACAGCCTACAGAAGTTTATCTGCTCAAGCAATTTCGTTATGGACGAGTTGAGCCAAAAACACAAATAGGGACACAAGTATGCGAGATATAATCAGACTAGTAGCATAAGCACGTAAGAGATCAACAAAGAACTCTTGGTCCATAATTGAAAGCTCATATTTTAACACACAACAGAAGTACTAATCTTAAAGCCCACAAATTATGTTTTTATATATACTAGAAGGAAATTAGTAGTTATAGATCTATGGGAGAAAGAAGAGCGCCAAAGAGATAGGGAGGAAATTATGAGGGAAAGAGAGGAGCTGATGAAACAAATTGAAGAAGGAAAAAAAGCACGGGAGGCACAACAAGTACAACTCAATCATTTGAACGACGTGGTGTCACGGCTCACAACCCTCTTGCAGGGTTCAGATGGTTATCCTACTATTCGGTAAACATAATTTTATTGATAAGCTAATGCAAGTTCTAGAAAAATATGGATCATATTGGCATCGAATTGTTTTCTAAAGTTGCTATGCAAATTTTTTTTTGTTATGTGCTTCGAATAGGTTTTGAGGCATAATGTGAGTAGACTTTGCAGCAGACGGACCGTAATCTGATTTCCATAAGGTAACCACATGATTTCAATGAAATATTAAGTTTCCCAAAAGTGGGCCATTTTGGCATTCTAATTTCGAATATCCCAAAAAGTTAAGGCAATCTGCCCAACACCTACTTCCTACTTACTTCTGTCACAGTGTGATGTGATATTCATTCTACTATTCGGTATATATTTTTGCAACGCTTCTATCTACAAAGAACCTAGTCATTGTTTCTAGAGTTTTGGGGTCTGTTACTGGACAACAATTATAGTTGTTATATACTGAATTGTTTAACAATATTTACATTGCACAAGTATTTTGTTTGCCACGTCTCAATAATTCCACTAAAAAATTGTAATTTTTGTTGCCTAAAAAGGATGCTAATACGTGAAATAAATTAATGAAAGCCTCATTGTGCATTAGGAGTTGTCAACATTGAATCATGATTTTATTTGGGTTGTAATCAACATAATTCCGGGTCTTTTTCTCCCCATCGCCCATGTGGAATCCATTGGACAATTATGAGCTTCATTATTGTCATATTGGAAAAATATATTAGTTTAGTTAATATTAGAGTATCTAGGTTATTTGTTGTCTTACCAAAACGCCGTAAAATTAGCCGAAAAAGGCCTTCGAGGACCGAAAATTGAAAGCAGCCCCCGAACCACTGTAGAGATGGCACGGGTAGCTTCCTCATGTCAAATAGGACCTGTGGGGACATGCGGGACGTAATTACCACACGTACGTTGGGAGTTGGCGTGGAAAACGCCGTAAACTTAGCTGAAAAGTTTATATCGAGGGCTGAAAATTGAAAGCAGCCCCCGAACCACTGTAGGGATGGCACGGGTAGCTTTCTTGTGTCAAATAAGACCTGTGGGGACATATGGGATGTAATTAGCACATGTACGCTAGGAGTTAGCATAAAAAACGCCGTAAACTTAGCCGAAAAAGGCCTTCGAGGGCCGAAAATTCAAATCAGCCCCTGAAGCACTCTGCGGATGGCACGGGTAGCTTCCTTGTGTCAAATAGGACATGTGGAGACAAACGGGATGTAATTAGCACATATACGTTGGGAGTTGGCGTGAAAAACGCCGTAACCTTAGCCGAAAAAGGCCTTTGAGGGCCGAAAATTGAAAGCAGCCCATGAACCACTGTAGGGATGGCACGGGTAACTTCCTTGCGTCAAATAAGACCTGTGGGGACATACGAGACGTAATTAGCACGTGTACGTTGGGAGTTGGCCTGAAAAACGCCATAAACTTAGCCGAAAAAGGCATTTGAGGGCCAAAAATTCAAATCAGCCCCGAAACACTCTACGGATGGCACGAGTAGCTTCCTTGTGTCAAATACGACCTATTGGGACAGACGGGAGGTAAATAGCACATGTACGTTGGGAGTTGGCGTGAAAAATACCATAAACGCAGCCGAAAAAAGGCCTTTGAGGGCCGAAAATTGAAAGCAGCCGCCGAACCACTGTAGGGATGGAACGGGTAGTTTCCTCATGTCAAATAGGACCTGTGGGGACATGCGGGACGTAATTAGCACGCGTACGTTGGGAGTTGGCGTGAAAAACGCCGTAAACTTAGCCGAAAAGTTTATATCGAGGGCCGAAAATTGAACGTAGCCCTCGAACCACTGTAAGGATGGCACGAGTAGCTTCCTTGTGTCAAATAAGACCTGTGGGGACATACGGGACATAATTAGCACATGTACGCTGGGAGTCGGCGTAAAAAACGCCGTAAACTTAGCCGAAAAAGGCCTTCAAGGGCCGAAGATTCAAATCAGCCCCTGAAGCACTCTACGGATGGCACGAGTAGCTTCATTGTGTCAAATAGGACATGTGGGGATAGACGGGATGTAATTAGCACGTATACGTTGGGAGTTAGTGTGAAAAACGCTGTAAACTTAGCCGAAAAAGGCCTTCGAGGGTCGAAAATTCAAATCAGTCCCTAAAGCATTCTACAGATGGCACGGGTAGCTTCCTTGTGTCAAATAGGACATGTGGGAATAGACAGGACATAATTAGCACATATACATTGGGAATTGGCGTGAAAAACGCCGTAAACTTAGCCGAAAAAGGCCTTCAAGGGCCGAAAATTGAAAGCAGCCCCCGAACCACTGTAGGGATGGCACGGGTAATTTCCTTGCGTCAAATAAGACTTGTGGGGACATACTGTCACGACCCAAACCCACCCCTATGGGTTTAGCACCGTAACCGGCCAGTAATCCGATGATTACCGAAGGCTTGCTTAACAGTAAAATAGTAATACAGAGTTCAGCGGCTGGCAGAAGCCAAAACAGTAATTAAAAGATGTCCAATGAGCTGTGACAGTCTGTATGCAAAAAGACTTTTCATACATATTCACGTTCAGAACAAAACAGTATATACATACATATACAATCATCCCGGACAAGGACCCAATCCCTATTGGAACAATACAGTACAATTATCATTCAGTCTATACAGTATCACAAAACAGAGACAAAAAAGGGGGAATCTAAAACACCCCAAACAGCCTTGGCTCGGTCAGGCTTGGAACCTCGCAGTGAGGCACAGTGGTTGGCTTGACAAAAAAGGAGTTTAACCCAACGCTCCTAGCTCCGGTCCGGTGCCTGGACACCTATATATATATATATAAACAGTAAGCTAAAGCCCAGTAAATAACATATGCGTAAAGAGGTTAAGAATGAATGTCCTTTCAGTATTGGAAACAATCAATTATCAATATATCAGTCATTCAGTTTGTGGCTCATATTTCATGCCATAACAGTCATTCAGAACTATAATAGTCATATGTGGTACATCTAATAGCAAACAGTACAGTAGGTCTTAACAGACCGAACAGTCAGGTGATGGCCATCATATCAGTAAACAGTAGTGGTTCCGACATGGGAACCGACAGAGATCTCTGTAACAGTAGCAGTACAGTACAGTAACAGTAAATTGCCATGGATGCCACGAATACAGTTCACAAATAGGACAAACATTCATTCAGTAAGAAATATCATTTCAGAAAGCAGTACAGTTGTTCATTCAGAAAATATTTATGATCAAACATATCTTTACAACATTGTTACTCACAGAGTTCTGGGCTACGGATAAGCTAGTGCACGTCCTCGGATGCCAACCCTACACAGTTACAAGATGAACACACACTAAGTCACATACTTGGGAATCGAAGACTTAGTCCCTACTTAGACTCGATGTGGTTCTACATCAATATCCTCATTAAGATGCCTTAAACTAGGCCTAGGAATGCCTAGGATGGAAAGAGGATGCAAAGATGTACTTATAAACACTTTCAAAATTTTTAGAAAACAGGGATCTCACTCGAGCATGGCTTTCTACGCTCGAGCGGACATGCAGACAAAGAAGCTCCGCTCGAGCGTGACTTCCGTCGCTCGAGCGGACTGCAAGCTACAGCAAAAATACTGGATGCTCAAAATTCACACTCGAGAGGCGCTCGACCCCCGCTCGAGCGTGAGACACAAGTCCTCGCTCAAGCGTGAACTCTCTCGCTCGAGCGGACTGTAAACTCATGCAAAGTACTAGATACACACATTTCACGCTCGAGCGTCACTTTCCTCGCTTGAGTGGACGGCATGATCTCAGTACGCTCGAGCGTGGAGTTCCTCGCTCGAGCGTGGGTCCAAAATCTAGAAATTCCAGATTTGAACCTCAAGCTCAAAATCAACTTTTAATGCATCAAATTCGATCCTTTTGGGCCAATTTTCTGGAAAACACTTTTAAACTCATAATATAACATGTTTCAAAGATCAATTTGAGAAATCGAAGCCCAAAGGTAGTTCAATTAAACACAATTTCAAAGAAGTTTTCATGAACATGAAGAACAATGCAAATTCAACACATATATGGGTTCCTTGGAACTCCAATGTGCTCAAACAAGATCAAATACAAGATTTAACTTCAAAACATGGTGAGTTCATGGATCAAGACCCAAAATATGAACATGCATGCAACAATTTTCATGAAACAACTTCAAAACTTCAATATATGCACATGCATGCATGATTAAAGCTTCAATCCAACAATCTAAACCAAAACTTGACTTCAATCTCTAAACTTCCATGAACCATGCACTATATGACTCAATTTAACAATTAAGAGGATAAATTCCATAACTAGGTTCCTCAATTACGAGAATGAGAGCTTAATTATGCAGTCAACCTTCAATTCCTTTAATTTCCAAGCAAAACCTTCAAGTTGAACTCAATTTCCCTCACTCTCACACTCTAGTCGGTTTTAGCTCTCAAAATGGCTGAGGAAAAGGTGCTCAAACAATGTAGAGGGTGAGAGGAAGAGTGGTCTAGCATAACCCACTAAGTGGCAAAATAGCGATTAAGGCCAACTATTGCAATTTATCATTAATTAATCTAATTTAATCATACCAAACCAAATTTCAATTAAACTTATCATAAAATCACATAAATTCCAATTAGCATGAAATATTAATTAATTTCATATTCGGCCGCCGATAAGGCCTTCAATTTACAATTTAAAAACACAAAACATGAATAGATAATTTAGCAGTCAAACAGATAGACACGAAATTAAACTAATACACTCAATCAATCAGTTCGGAATTTCAGTCAATCGATCAATTAACATGCTTAATCATAGATTAGCACTAATCAGTGGTATTATCAATAAACAGTGGTGAGGGTTGTCACACATACGGGACGTAATTAGCATGTGTACGTTGGGAGTTAGCGTGAAAAACGCCATAAACTTAGCCGAAAAAGGCCTTTTGGGGCCTGAAATTCAAATCAGCCCCCGAAGCACTCTATGGATGGTGTGGGTAGCTTCCTCGTCTCAAATACGACCTGTGGGGACAGACGGGACATAATTAGCATGCGTACGTTGGGAGTTGGCGTGGTAAACGCCATAAACTTAGCCGAAAAATGCCTTTCAGGGCCGAAAATTCAAAACAACCCCCGAAGCACTCTATGGATGCCACGGGTATCTTTCTCATGTCAAATAGGACCTGTGGAGTCAGATGGGACGTAATTAGCATGCGTACGTTGGGGTTGCCGGGACAAACGCCATAAAGCTTATAAATATATATTAAAGCTTATATATTACAGCTTATAAATATATATGTTATATAAGCATCTCTATATATTTAGTTTCATGAATAAAATATATATATGTGTACACTTTAGACTAAACTTGACTTGGGGCTCATGCATGACTTGGGAAATATCTTTACACTTTACACTGAACTTGAATAAACTCTCAGCTCAACCGAACCCATCTGAATTGTAACCTATTTGTGACTTTCGATCATGATTGCCAAAATTTTGACAATACCAACACATTTAAATAGACTTTGTTCTATAAGCCAACGTAAATGTTACACAGCACATACCTTTGCATTGAGTTTCCAAGTGCATTAACTTTTATTCTAATACAATATTGTACACAGTACATACCTTTCCACATTTTCACATATTGTCATTGTGGAGATTTAGATGTTAGATTTTAAGTGTGAGAAACAAATCTTGGAAATGTGAAATTTACAAGTTACTGGGTAATAAATACACTCTTGAAATTGTATGATGCTGCGAAACACATGGACTATATAGACCTCATTTGTTACAGGATCACTGTTGTGGCTGAACAACAGTCATATTGAATTGGAATTTTAAGTGTTTTGCTCAACAAAAGAATGACTGTGAAGCTGAATAAAAATTCAGAAACTTTTGGAGCTAATAAATGAGATTAGTGTCATAATCTTTTCATGGCAACTGTGAATCTGTGGTGATCATTCAACTTTAACCTTCCTCTCAGTTTTGTATTTTTCTGAAATGGTATGCATGAGCATATATTGTGGTGGAAACAAAATGATAGGTAATTATTCACTCTTCATGGATTTTAAATTTTTTTATTTTTCTTCTTTATGGTTAGACCTTTGCCCTCCCTAGAATCTGTTTTAGTGACAACCTCATGTGGTTCATCCTTTTTTTGTTTATGCTTACATACATGATACCAGCCCCCTCAAACGTTTGTACATACTTTTTGTTGAAAATTTTTGTTTACAATGGAACTAATGGGTGTCATTTTTGTTGTGTAGATGGCTTTTGGCATTGACATTAACATGTGGATCTTCTATTTTTTTGTCCGGAAGATAATTCACAGTTTTGCAAAGTTTGGAAGTTTTTGGTCGTCCTCTGCTTTTTGTGTGGAAATTGGATGAATCGTATATATAATTTTTGGAACTTGTATTAATTGCTCTTGTGGTATAGATAGATTACCTTTTGTCGTGGTACATATTACCATGGTAATTTGTACCATGCCAAATGCATAGTATAGTAACAATGTTTTGTGTATAGAGGACATTGTTTTGGTAACATAGTTGGAATGTATGACGTTATTATTTGTAATTTGAATATATTAGTTGGTTTGTATATAAGTTTACATTGTAAGGTGTTCTTTTTTGTTTGATGGTTGTAAGTGAAACATGCATTACGGAATAGGTGATAATATATATATTGATTTGTTTGTATGCCTATTACAGGTTGCGGTAGATATATACAGGTTTTGAAAAAAATTATTAAAATTAAAAAAACAAAACAAAAATAAAAAATGACGTTTTTGGTAACAAAAAAATTGGTAGCCAAAAAAGAAATAAATCTTTTGGCGACTAAATATTTAGTAAACGAATTGAAAATAGTTTTGGCGACTAATTGTTTAGTAGCTAAAACTGAAAACACTTTTGGTGACGACATATTTAGTCGCCAAAACATAAATTACCACTTTTGGCGACGACATATTTAGTTGCCAAAACATAAATTATATGTCATACGCGACTAAACTGTGTAGTAGCTAAACTAGAATAACATTTCCGCGACAAAATATTTAGTAGCTAAAAATGACACTATTGGCGACTATTAATTTGTGTTGTCCCAGATATGCAACCCAAGAGGGGGGGTGAATTGGGTTATTAAAAATTTAACAATATTAAAATTAACACAATATTCAAAATTTTAATAAATAAAAAAAAACAGAATAATAATTATCAATATAAAAGTAAGAGAGATAGGGAGAGAAAATCAAACACTGCGATTTATAGTGGTTCGGCACGCCAGGCCTACGTCCACTCCCCAAGGAACCTCCTTGAGAATTTCTTTACTATTAATTGAATAAATATACCACCAAGCTTGTGGATTTGGCACAGAACTTACTCTTATCTATTGAGCCTCACTCAACAATAAATGCCTACCCTTACAAAATCTCTCATAAAAATAAGGAATAAGAATAAGTGGTACTTAAACCCTCTTTTACAATAATTCTCTCACAAAGAGTAGATATGAAAGTGTAAGAGCAAATGCTAGACTTAGATCTGAAAGTGAAAGAGCAGAATACAATATACTCAGAATTTTGGAGCTCACAGAAAATTTTCTCTTCAAGTTCTTAATTTTTCTCCACACACGACACTTCTATTTATACACAAAAATATACCCGTTAGACGCTCCTTGCTGACGTCATGGATGACATTAGTTTGGAAGAGAATCACGTGTAAGAAAATTTGCACATCTTTAGGTATTAGTCAAAAGTGTACAAAAAGGAAAAGAAAATTTAATTTGAATTATATCTTGTATGACTTTCCACATGCTAATAATTAATGTGTTCATATGCTAATATTCAATGTTTCCACACACTAATATATATGATACAATCAATGTTGTGTAAAAAAAATATAATTGCTCCGTGATGTATACTATTTGTATTATATGCATTATATATATAAAGTTATATATATATATATATATATATATATAATGTTCTAATCAAATATTTGCATACACAGAAAAATCTCTTTAAATAATATTTATGATGGATCTGAAAATATATGCCCTCTTTAAAATATTGTAGAAATTTTAAACTAAATATATTCTACCACTCCATATTAATTTTGTCAAAACAAGACAACCTATCAATATCAAATTTGTCAAAATAATACAACCAATCCATCATTTTTAATTTGTCAAAAAGTGAATAGTGATTAGCCTCAAGTTTCAAAAAGTGAATAGTAAAGTTTTCAAAAATATTTTTATTTAACTAATATTTAACAAATATATATATTTTAAAAAGATAATATTTTGTGTCAAATAAATATGTACATTAAAAAAATCCAAATTGTTACAAATAATATTTTAGACATCATCAAAAGTAAATAATACAAATAATATTTTAGACATCATCAAAATTAAATAATATGATTAACAATTTGGTCGCCGTATATAATTGATTTTTTTGGCGACAAAAGATTTAGTAGCTGAAGATTTGAGTTAAATGAATTGATGTACCCTTTGTGCGGCTAATATGTTAGTCGCCAATATGAATCATTAGCGACTAAAGCACTGTTAGTCGCTAATAGCTGCTTCTTTTGCCTACTAAATAAATAATCGCCATTCTGTTGGATTTTTGGCGACTAAAAAAATTTTAGTCGCCAATACCTTTGTCGACGAGGTATCCGCGACAAAGCCAGCGACCAAAATTTTTGGTCAGCAAATCATTTCGGCGACTAAAATCAATGCTTTTGGCGACTAAAACATTAGTCGCCAAAAGTGTATTTTCTTGTAATGATGTAACCTTACAAGCCAAACTGGGGGAAGCTAGCTGATCTATCTAAACTGTCGGATTTCCACTTGAATAGTAAGGGATTCGAACCCTAGTCAATAAGGAGAGAAGCATATTCCCTTACCAACTAGGATGGTTCCTTGGTGGTGCAACTAACAACATAAGCACAATCTAAGTGAGTAATCATCTATTATAATCAACTAAGACTTTGATTTTCATATCACACGTTATGAGTTTAAATTTTAAGATGATGTTTGAATTAAGAATTAAATAAAAAATTATATGAAAATATAGTAATAATAACTAGTATTTCAATTATAGCAGTGATAATGATTTGGATTAATTACCAAAAAAAATATATAATAAAATTCACGGTTTGACATTTGTAACAAAATAAATTCTGAATTTTTAACTTTGTCAATTTAAACCCTAATATTTTTGATTTGTTTTCAATCTAAATCATCAATCTATTTTTGTTAAGTAAAATCATTGAGAAAGTCTTTAAACTCAATGTAGGTGTACATAAAATATCTAAAATATTATTTTTCGTTGAGTTTAACGACTAAAATATTAAATTTTCGTTAGTTTTACATACTGAAAATAAAAAATGGTTTAAATTATAAATAAATAAATAAATTTGAATTTGAATTAATAAAATTAAAATTTAAATATTTATTTTGTTACAACGGTCAAATTTTTTTATAAAAATTATAATTATTTCTAATAATTAATAAAGTTTTGTACATGTTCAATGACGTGAACATGAAAATAACAAAGAGGGAATCATTAGGCTAGCAATCTCACAAGTAAAGTCTTTATGCAAGTTTAGAGAATAATGGAATGCGAAGAATACCAAAAAGGTCCAGACAAAAAAAAAAAGGAAGAATTTTTATCATCGTACTATGACACGGAATTTGTTGGAGTTGTTGCTTTCTATTGAAAAATAAATTTACAGCCAAAAAAGAAAAAATTTAGAAGGAAAACTACCTATTAGTGGTGGTTCATAAAATTATTATAGATTAATGAAAAAAATTGTGTTTTTAATTATTAATATTTATAAAATTTATCACTTATTTGTAATTATTTTTCAAAAGAACCCCTGAAATGAAATTTTTCCAATTTTAAATGTGTTGATTAAAATTTATTTTATGGGTAGTCTATATTATACCGAGTTCAAATTTGCTCCACAAAATTCATATTCTAAGCATTTTTCGGAGGACATAATAATTTTGTTTCAATAAATAACTCCGCTCAGAAGTTAAAAAGAACCCTATTCTAAATATTAATTATATAACAATGCTACATTCACAAAATTTTCTCTTTATAATTTCCACAAATGAGGTGGCAAGTAAAATTTTAAGAGTTGGCCCACACTACATGCAATTGGTATAGAACTTACATTATTATGTTTTGTCATCTCATTTATGAGAATTGTGGAGGAGAAAATTGTGTGAATGAAATATTTTTCATAAACGATATTTGATACATATTATTTCTAATTAAAAGCAAAAAATTATTATTTTCACGTCACTTTTTTATGATTAATTACATTTAGAGTTGTCTTTAACGAGTATCCCTATAACATTGCTTCATATTGAAAATTGTTTAAAAATAATTTGAAAATGGTGAAAAAGTTTATAATTTTGTTTGAACTAATAAAAAAGTGTAACGAAAATATTAGAAAGTGTCTTTTTTTTTTTTCTTTTTTTAAAAAATATAATTATTGTGCCTCAAATCACTTTTTACCAAGACTCTCTCTTTTAATACTTAGCCTTTTCGATTTATTTAAATTATTTTTTAAAATAAATTGTAAGAAAAACTATGCAAACTTTCAAAAAAATCATAATAATCACTATAAACTGTACCAAACGACCCTCTAGCAAGAAATTACGTGTTTTGTGCGCAAAACCATATTTTCATCAAATAACTTCATGACAAAATTTAAGTGCAAAACTTAGAAAAGACTAAGGATATGATTTTTAGGTGATAGCCTTTTTGACTCTCTATGGTGGAAGAAGAATATGATCCACCAGAAATCAAAATCAAAACTATTTCACAAAGAAAATGTATTTAGAAACTATTACAAAAATAAAGTGAGAAATATCGATTTAGGAATAAGGAAAATGATTTTTCCTCCGAATTTTTCTTTCCCGAATTCCCCGACTACCTAAAACGACGTCGTTTTTGGCAGTTTCTTTTTTTTTTTTTCTTTTTTTTCTCTTTATGTCTGAAACAGGGGGAGAGAAAGAGAAAGAGGGAGAGAATAAGAGAAAGAGGAAGAGGGAAAGAGAAAAGAGAGGAAGAGGGAATGAAGAGAGAGAGAGAGGGTCGATCGCCGTCGCCGATCGCCGCCGCCGCCGCCTCCGCCTTTGATTTTTTTTCAGATTGATCACAGCCGTCGCCGATCGATCGATCGATCACAGCCCCTTTTTTTTTTTTGAAAATGTGTTAATGATGATGATGGTGATGTTGATGAAGATGTTGATGATGAATGGTTGTTGATGATGATGATGATAATGAAGATGTTGTTGATGATGAAAATGTGTTGAATGGTTGTTGATGATGATTTTGATGAAGATCTAAAGATGATGATCATGATGTTGTTGTTGATGATTTTTTTTCCTCTCTCTCTCTGCTACTCTCCTCTTCCTCCTCCTTTCTTCTTCTTCTTCTTTCTTCTTCTTCTTTTTTCATTTTTCTTTTTTTGCGTTTTTTTTTAAAAAAAAAAAAAATCAAAACGACGAAACGACGTCGTTTTGAATTCGGAAGAATCGGGGAAAGGAGGATTCGAGCTACGTAGCATGATTGTAGGAATAAAAGTCACCTTCATAGATATGTTGTTTTAAAATAAAAAATTTATTGTTGGACTTGAGTGGCATTGTTGGAGCTCCTGTAGTCCACCATAAATCTCATTTTGATTATCTAAATCGTTTATTTTGTTAGATTTAATGTGTAGATTATCTTTGAAATTTTTTTGATTAATTCATAGTCTTATAATTTTATCGTATTTGTCTTAAAAAATAAATAGTCTAATTTTAAAATTATACTTATTATTCATTTTATTTAAAGACAAACATAATGAAATTATGTAATTATGAAATTGGATCAATCTTACATGTATGATATGTCAGAATTAAAATAATATAAATTCAAAAAGAAGAATACCTCCTACCATGATATTCAAGTCTTTGAATTTGAATGGTCAAATCTTAAATGTATAAACAAAACTCACCCACTAAACACTTTAAGATAAAGTATATATATAGATAGGCTTGGACCCATATCCAAGTGTAACTCCTTATAACTTCCCACCATCAGGAAAGTTGTAAGGTTCCATAAAATCACCATATAGGATAGTGAACAGACGTCAATTACCCATTAATTATTAAACTAATTAAATATATATAATAAATATATATATTATAAATAAATAAATAAATAAAACATATGACATATGGATCATTTTATAGATATTCTTACCTGATCCACACAAAATCTTATAAAATAAACTATTCAAATTGTCAAAATAAAATAATACTTCTCTAATTCATAAGTGGATGGGAGAGAATTTATTCTCCTAATATAAAAGGTTGAATCTACCACTGGTTATTTTGAAAAAATGATTAAAAATCATCTTTTAATTTTAACTTTTTTTACACATTTTTCTAAAAAAAATTTACTTTCAACTAATTTCACAAACCATCCCTAAATATGATTCTGTATAAATGTTGTGTTTTGCTCGTTATTGTCACAAAAAATACTCTAACAATAACAACAGTGGAATGACATCATGAATGATTTCAGACTCTTTGACAGTTTCTGTGTGGTGATAGAGACCCAAGACCTCACAACCCCCACACAGTTTGTGAGGAAGAGGGAGGAGAGAGAGGAAGGAAAAAAAAATAAAAACAAATCAAGGATTGCAAAGGGAGTGACTGAGACCCTCCAATCACTACCTCATCACTCTCTACACACATGTGATGGTTGGTGATTAGAGGAGAAGGAAAAAAAAAAATAAAAAAAAAATTGACCAATCAAAAAAGAAGAGGGTCAAGAGAGTGGGGAAAAAAAGGGGTCCGAATCATTTTTCATAAAATAAATTGTTCAAATTGTCAGAATAAAATAATACCCCTCCAATTCATACGTGGATGGGAGAGAATTAATTCTCCTAAAATAAAAGGTCGAAGCTACTGCGAGTTATTTTTAACAAAAATAATTAAAAAATCTTCCAACTTTTAATTTTTTATATATTTTTTTAAAAAAATTAACTTTTATCTAATTTCACAAAACATTCCTAAATGTGATTCTGTATAAACGTTGTGTTTCGCTCGTTATTGTCACAAAAATGACTCTAAACAACAGTGGAATGACATCATGAATGATTTCAGAGTCTTTAACAGTTTCTGTGTGGTGATAGAGACCCAAGACCCCACACAGTTTGTGAGAAAGAGGGAGGAGAGAGAGGAAAGAAAAAAAATAAATAAATAATGAGGGATCACAACTTAGTTAGGGTTTACGTGTTACAAATTTTGGGTACAAGTACTATTCTTAAATTCTAGTTTGTCTCCAGTCTTTAATCGGATTAAATAATATTATTTAATTTGTGAAAATTTATTATGAATTTCGTTTTGATAATTTAAACTATCAATGTATAGAATTTATTGAGTGCTATATATCCGGAAAAAATTACGTTGATCGGATATCGATAGTATGTGATCAAATCAATTTTTTGTCAACCGTTAATTTGTTTATCTTTCATTTTTTTATATAAAACTGATTAATCACATAGCTAACGATATTCGATCAACGTAATTTGTTACAGATATATAGTACTCAACGAGTTCTACACATAAAACAGTTCAAATTATCAAAAAATAATCCATAATGGATTCTCATAGACTGAATAATACCGTCCAATCCAATTATGGACCGGAGGTAAGTTGTTCCTATTCTTAATTTTTAAGTCCAAACAGGTGTGCCCCATTTGAGTTTGTGAACCCACGTGCACTGTTTCAATTCAACCCAGGAGACTCACTTTTTGTGAATGTCTTTGCCGCCTCCCTACCACATAAAATAGGGTTTACTTTTCTTTTAAAAAAAATAGAAAAATGAAATTGGGTTCAAATTCAACATTATTATAAATAGTTTTGTTTACAAGAAATTAGCTTTATGAAATTTAATTTATGATTTTTTTTTAAAAAAAATTCACCATTTACTTTCTTTCTTTCTTTTTGTTGGTAAAATGGAGGCCCAAGTCATAGAAACTAATGGATAGTTTGTGATGTTTTAAATAAATGTACTTTTTAACTTTTTATAAAAAAAATGTATAGAAAAGTAAAAAAAGTAATTAGAAAAGTAGATAAAGTAATTAGAAAAGTAGAAAGGACTCAAATAAATGTATGTAGATAAAAACAAAAGTACACTTTTTTAGTTTACTCAAACAAAAATGTTAGAGATTTTAAAAATTTTACCAAAGTTCTACCAAATGTCTTACATGAATGTGAGACCCATATTATGTAGGTCCCACACTCATGTGATATTTGATAAAATTTTTAATAAAATTTTGAGTTATCGTAACATTACTCTTCCCCAAAACACCTATTAAAAAAACACAAAACTGGCAGAACCCACATCCTGAATATTTTCTGGAGCAGTTCCTTCATTGACGTAGGCGTACCTTTTTTTTTTTTTTTTTTGAACTATAAAAAAGGGGATCTGAGGTGTCATCACAGCCCCAGTGGGCCCTGACCCGGGATAGCCAGTTGCCAGTCAGGATTAATCCACCACCAGGGCACTGTGTGGAGCTCACCTACGCGCTGCAGACCGCCGAGGGTTCGAACCGGAGTACAAAGAGGGGGTCCCCAAGGGTACACTTCCACACTCCCCCAGGATTCGACCTTAGGTCAACCTGAAACGACCTACATGGCCCAGAGGCCAAAGCCGCCTTAGCCAAGTGGTAAGCATGTACTTGATATTTTTTTAACTAAGGATAAATTTTTTTAATAATATAAAAAATAAAAAAATTACTTACATGTAATTCAAGATAATGCGACATAGTTTCTTAATTTCTAATTGACAAGTAAAGGTATCCTTTTGGTTTCATGTTTCTTTGGCTCCACGTAACTTCCACGCACAACCCCAAAATAGAATAATAATAAAAAAAAAGAAAAAAGCGAAAAAACCGTTAACATCATTGTTTTCATTTTCACTTACAATAGGTATATCCTGAGATTAATACGAAGTCTCTCTCAATTCGCAACGAAAGGTATATCCTGAGATTAATGCGAAGTCTCTCTCAATTCGCAACAATGTGGACTTGTCAACGAATTAGATCATAGAGTTTAGAAATTTATTTAACGTGTTCCACTTTCGTCAACGTGCTTTGTCTGCTCCTAGTCATCTCTTTTCAACAGTGCCTTGCAGTAGGTATATATATGCTATGTTTGGATGGTTTTTTTCGATTATTTTAGTTAAAATAAATTAAAAAGTTAATAAGATAAAATATCATATTCAAATCATAATTATTTTATTTTTTCTTTCATGAAAGTCAAAAAATCTATCACAAACAAGACTTTTTAACTTCAGGCTAAAATAGTTAAAAAGTCAAAAGGTCAACCTACATCTCAAGCGAAGGCATAATACTAGCAAAGCCCGTGTAATTTGCATATTACATTTTTACAAAAATAAAAAGTTTGCAAAATTATCAATTAACAAATAAAAATAAAAAAAGATTATTTCTAAAAAAAATTCTAAGACATAACAAAACAAAACAAAAAAGGGAAAAAAATATCAGGCATGCTTTTTTTTTTTAATTAAAATAAAAATACTTTGTAAATTTGTTTATATCTATATTAAAGTAATTTTCACGACAATTTTGACAGTGAATAGAACCTCAAAAGCACTCATTAGAACTGGAAAAATATATATAATATATATATAACAAGTCTGTAAACATTATTCACAAAAAAAAAGTCTGGTAAACATGTGTTTTTAAAACAAATATTAAAAGAATTATACATTATTTATTAACTTATTTTCATATAAAATGTATAATATTTAATTTTTTTAACATATTAACAAAATTTGGATATAGTTATACTTTTTACCCATTTTTTTATCTATCTTTTTTCATTTGTCCCACCAGTCATCCCTCCCGTTACCCCAAACCACTCTATTAATTCAAAATTTAAAAAGACAAATATTAACAAGTATCCCTATATATTGTTCAATGTTAAGATTAATGTAAAAAGTATTTTGAAATATAGTGAAATGTTAAAAAGTGTTTTAAAATGAGTAAAAAAATATTATAAAACTAATAAAAAATGGATTGAGTTTTACATTTATTTTGTTTTTTTGACCCATTTGAAAAATATATTTTTATTTTTTTTAAAAACATGTGAAACCAAATAATCTGAACCCGGCCCTTTCAATTGTTGATGGGTTGGCCGGGGGTCCGAATATTTGATGAGCGAAGAATTCACGCTTCTCGATGCCTCTATACAAAATTCCTTTCCTCCAACCATCGCTTTCTCATTTTAACGTAACGTCCAATTCTCATTTTTGAACGTTTATATATAAAATAAAAGGAAAATAATGACATGGCAATGATATGCATATATAATTTTTTATATAAAATTCGAGTAATGGTAGGGATTATAAAAAAAATGTCATGAAAATGATCATAAAAGATTTTTCACATTTAAATTACCTATACAATAAAACACCATACACAAATAAAATGATGAAAAATTTTCATAATGCATTTCATGATATATTTTTTCATGATTCCTAATATTACTCGTAAAATTCATAACAAAAATTAGATATTGCTAATAAGTATTTTCAGGAAATAAGAAAAAGATAAAAAATATGTATAGATCTTGAAATATTTATTATTAAATTCAATACTTTTTTTTTTTGAATTTCAAAATACTTTATAATATTTTATCAAGTAAAAAAATGCTAATTTATTTTATACATAATTTACTACAATAATAATGTTACAGTTGTATTCTTATAATTATGACCAAAGTGATCAGCATTATGTTCTAAATAAAAACATTACAATTGGTCACACCATTCTGTTTAATATTTTGGTAATTTTTTTAAAGAAATGTTAGGAACTGCAATTTAGACTCACAAATTGTGCCAATATGATCGTAATAAATCAAAATTTGACATTTATTATGCCATATTATTATGAATCTAATTGGGAGATCAAAATAGGTTTAACAATTTTTTTCCTTGTGTTTGTATATAATTATTCTAATAGATGTTAAGATGAAAAAAATATTGAATATAATGGTGACAATCGTATATAGTAACAGCGACCAATAAAATCACAAATAAAATTAGATGAAAATTTTTGTTTCTCATTTATCAAACAATATTGCGATCTTTATCATAAATTGAAATTATTCATTAAGGCCAAGTTTGTTTGGCATCTAAATAATACAAAAAGTCAAAAAGTCACTATCTTATTTAAGTCACATCATCTTATTTAAATCACATCACCTTTCTAATATATCACATCAAACCCAATCCAAACACAACCCATATAAGCCAATAAGTTAAAAATACATTTTTTTAAAACATCCCAAACCAACCCTAAATGTGATACTATTACACAATATTATCATTACATCTAATATTTAAAATTTAAGAAAGGGCAATTATTAATAAAAGGATCACAAATGCATAATATCAATAAAAGGATCACAAATGCATAATATCATCATCTGTATGATGTTATTGTCAACAATTTTTGGCTTATATGTCAACAAACCTAACAAGTGTTGAAGGGCATTTATTACCATTTGTTACATAGATATTGTCATTACAACAATCTTGTCACAATTATTATAGCCCAAAAGTGACCTACATTTTAATTCTGGATAGTGTTACATGTACCAATTAGTTTACACATTAATATATTAACTAGTATTATGATATTATTATTAACCACATTTATTATACAAGTTACAAATACCTAAAACCAAACAAATGATGTCACACCATCTGTTAGTACATTAGTGTATACATTAATTAGTATATATAACATTATTCTTCAACTTTTGCATAAATGATATAAATGAGGGAAATTTTTTTCCTTATGCAACCTTAATATAAAATTATATAAATTTTTATGAATTTATATAAATTTATATTTAACTTATATATATGTTTTTTATTTATTTATAATTTTATATTAGAATTGCATACACAAGAGCATTTCCCATAAACGAGACACATTATTTTAATTTTTGTATGAGTAGAAAGATAAAAAAATTTATATCAATTTTCTTAGTCTTCATTTGGCATAAGTTAAAATAAATTTTTTTGGTTAAAATAGTCCAAAAAAGACAAAATAAGTTTTTTAGTTCAATAAGACAAAATGTCACATCTGAATCATAATTATTTTTTTTTTTTACAAAAATAAAAAAAATAGAAAAAACTTATCTCAAACGAGATTTTTAAATCCTAAACTAAAATAATTAAAAAGTGAACCCACATCCTAAACAAATCCCTTACTAAATATTCACATGAGCACAGGACTTACACCTACACTTAGGCCAGGTTTGGCATACACAAAATAATCAATCTTTTTATTTTTTTATCTTTTTTCATCACATTACATCTCTACTTTTCTGCATATCTTTTCGTAAAAAGACAAAAAGTACACTTATTTAGGTCATCCCAAACAACCCCTTAGATGAATATTACGGTATTGTAACCAATTGGATGTCAACTTTTTTTTTATAAAAAAGATGAATTATATATCCGTGGATGTATAATTTTTTGTAAAAAAAATTCCGGGTCCACTAACATATAATTTGTTTATGAAAAAAACATATATTCATAAAAAATTATAATTATAATTATTAATATTTATAAAATTTTGTAATAATTTATAATTATTTTAGGCAAAATAGTGAATATACTATTTTTCCATAAATATTTGATAAAAATTTTGAGGCATCTATTATTTTTTTGTTTTCCTATATAATTTTGGTTTGAATGTTTACTCATGTATAAATTTCCAATTTCAAGTCTTAACTAAGAAAATATATACATTTTATTTTCCGTGTCTTCTTTCTCCACTTTCTCTCTCAGAAAAACCCTAGAAATATCGATCTGAAAATTTTAAGGGAAAGCAGTAAAAATTCATCACAACTAGTGAAATTTGGTGTTAATCTTTTGCGCGCACACATACACACACATATATATAATTTATATATATATTTATGTAGTTTATTTCTCTATCATCACCGCCAGTTTTCACCAGAACCGCCACGATGATGACACAATCATCGACTCGTTGCATTCAGAGGAATCTTCTCCTCCGAGCTTGATCACCACCTGCATGCGCAATTCGCATCATCGTGATCTTTGTCACCACCGCCTCGATCGTCGCCGGAGAATCTATGTGTTTGAAATTAGGGTTTCGTTGATGCATGATATAAATAAATGCCTGTGGGAGGGGATCTGGGTTTTTCGTACCTGGTCCTAGTGGCGGCCTTGGTGGCTCCAGCGGTGATTGCTTTCGTTGTCCGCCGAAAATGGCGGGCTTCGGTGGCCAGGACTGAGGAGATCAAGAGGCTTTTGGTCTTGGCTTCGGAGGAGACAGCTAGGGCTGAGCTTGAGGCCTCTACCTATGTCACTTCACCGGCGTTGATTCCGCCGCCTTTACCGTATCGCTGCGCCGTGTGTTATTCCCCCACCACAACTCGCTGTTCTCGGTGCAAAGCCGTTCGATACTGGTATTGTAATTCATGACTTTTTTTTAATTATGGATTGTTGAATTTTGATTGCTTTTTGTTTCCCTGGTTGTTTATTTAAAATTCAGCTCAACAAATTAGGGCATGTTTTGATCTTGACCTGAATTGTGGTACATCAATTTAATTTGCATGTTGTTTGCACTAATTTTAGATGAATTTGGTGAGAATGGACTTGATCTCTTGTTAATAAGAATTATTGGTTGGAATTGTAGAAATTGATGAGAAAGGGGTTAAGCAAAAGCTGTTCCGGGAGGGCTTTATACCATCCATATCTTCCGGACTAAAAATGGAAAGATACTGGTAAAAAATGGACGTAAAATCGCCAAGGGGAATATTATGTTCCTATTATGTTCCTCCTTACACTGATTCTTAATTGATGAACCCTGCCACGTGGTTGACTCAGGCAACACAATTTGTCCGCCAAAAAATAATCTGCCGGTTGTGACGAAACATCAACTAAGATAGGTACAAATGACTATCAAATGTGCTAGTTATGTATGTTCATATCCACGGCTGGCTGATGTAGTATGCATGCAAAAAAAATAACAAAGCAATGAAGAGGAGAGGAGAGGAGAGGAAAAAATAAAGCAACTCATTAAATGCTTCATGGTTATGAGGTTTTGATTTTATGCTCATACAATGCCTGTATAGCATTATGCTAATCTGAGATATGAGGTGAACCTTATGGATAGGAATGGCAGGTGGGTGTGTGACAAGGCTTCATATGATATCGCTGCCCTATATGCTAGAAGAAATCATCATTCCCTCTCCACCCTGATCCAGCGATGCATTTGAATTTTGAGTCCCAAAAGCCTTCATGGGAAACTTCTTCATTGGTGTACCCTGCCATGTTGGATTTTATGCTCGTACAACACCCTGTTTAGCTTTATGCTAATCTGAGATTATGAGGTGAATTTATGGATAAGAATGACTGGTGGGTGTGTGACAAGGCCCCGTATGATAGTCCAACCCAATATGCCACGAGAACAAACCCTCATCCCTCTCTCCACCTTGATCCAGTGATGCATTTGAATTTTGAGTCTCAAATGCCTTCGTGGGAAACTTCATTAAACCCATCTTCAACTTACATTGTCCCATTTTGTTAGCAAAGCATATTGTTTCCAACTGAGAGTTGAGTTAGGCGGAGAAAAGACTAATTGTAGATCTATAACATATCTAAATATATTAGCTCGCATTACATTGGATATTTATAAATAAATAATAATTTGTATCTCATGTCAACTTTAGTGATGGCAACAATGGAGTCATTTTGCTATGGCAGAAATACGGATTGGTAGAGAGAGGGAAATATGACATGATCTTGTGAGGTGTGAGAAATGATGAAAATAATTAGAAATATGTTTAAGTCCTAGTTCAGTTCTGAAATCCTTTTCTATTAGGAAGTTAGGAACCCTTAATCTGGTAGGAGAAGTTGTATACCTCTATTTAAGCAAAACTTTTTAAATATATTGGGTAAGTTGATTAATAATATTTCTCAGTAGATTTTTCTCTTGCATTTTTGAGATTGGAAAACCTTAGGGAGATACTAAGGTTTAAACTTCAACTCAATCCTAGAAATCATAGTTCACAACCCGAGTCTCTTGCTCACGGTGACTACATAACCCTGGTGCCTACAAGAACACATTATAGCCCTGGTTACTATTCACAGAGACTGCTCAAAGTTCCACAACAGTCCCAAAATTCTCTCTTTTCTTTCAGTGTTAAACTCTTATACTCTTACCCCTTTGGTACACCTTTTGAAACTAAAGGGGCAATAAAGGAGGACCAGCTTAAAAGGACCAACCGACCCCCTATAATCATGGGGGCTGAGATGAAGTTATGGATAAAAGACAACTTTCTTCCTACCAGAAATGGGAGAATTTCTCATCAGAAGACATTCCCTATCAAAGTTGGTGCCAAGCAAAGTTATTTGGGCAGTACTTTGTATATAAATCAAACCAAACCAAACCAAGCCAAGCCTTAAGTTCCATCAAATGGGGTCGGCTATATGAATCTTCCTTCTCCACGCAGCTCTATCAAAGGCTATTTCATTAGTCAAATTAAGTAGATCCATATCTCTATTTACAACGCTAACCAATGTTAATCTAGGCCTACTTGGTTCCCTAACACTTCCATCTACCGCCATTGCATCGCATCGCATCTCTGCACTACTGCCTCTATTAGTTTCCGTTGAATATGACCAAACTATCTCAATGGATTCTCTCTCAACTTATCAAACTTTGTATATATAATATATTATATAGGTGTTGAAGCTGCTGATGAGTCTGCAGTATTTGCAATACAATTGATTGGTAAATATTCGTGATTTTTTTTTAATCTCAGTTGAACTTTATTGATATACACAAACTTTATAGCCTTCAAATATGATTCTGTTATGAATTCCATGTGTGTAGGCAGTAGCTGTGAAAGTAGGATTGCTTCACGCTGTGTTTATATGTGCATATTCTCTTACTCAGCAACCACCAGCATGTCTCATATTGTCAATCCTTCAATATCTTAATGTTTTGTGTGCCTTTGGAGTTCTTATATGTTTGCAGTTACTCACATGAGAATTTGACTGTTTCAGCTCTGGTAAGTGTCAAATTATTCATTGGAGACAAGGCCACCAGGCAGAATGCCGTTCTATTACTACTACTTACCCGATCAATGACGTGGGTGGTGGTGCCAGTCAAAAGGTGTTGAAGCAAGAAGAAGAGGAGATTTATGGCAACAGCTTTGAGACTGAGGAAAGGCAGTATGCTGAATCAGTTAAAAATTTACCTGAGGAACCTGCATTTTCTAAATCAAATGGCTCTGTCGATAGTTTTTGTGGGAGTGACGACAGTGAAGTTAAGTGCGCTGCTAATGGGAAAGAGAAAAATTCTAGTTCACGTGAAACCGAGAGATCGGTTGGACATCAGTCTGCTAATGTTTTCCCTGATAAGCTTGAGACTAATTGTGTTGACATGGATCAAAATGGGCCACCATCTTCAAAGCACAACACTTCTGTGGGTTCTGTAGATCGTCTTACTAGTTCAGGTAAGTTAAACAAGATCAAACCCAATGGTAGAAATCATGATATTCAGTATGAATCAACAAGCACTTCAGGCTGGAGTGCTGATGGCACCAATGAGTCTTCATTTTCTGAGCCTTCTACCCCCTCTTCTGGTTTTTGGGAAGGAACTATCAAATCTAGTAGGCCCAAAATTGATACCCTTGACGTTTCTGCTCAGTCCAGTTCCCGTGGGGCTGGTGATGGCAACATACACAATTCTCCATCATCTCGAAGTTCTTCCTTCAACTTTGATAATAGGAATTCTGTTCCTTCTGCAGATGTACAAGGTTCTGATACCACAACAGTCATATCAGATGGTGCTCATTCAACTACATCAGGGATCAAGAAACCTATCGATAGGGCTGTTCTGTCAGAAGATGTTTCAAAGGGCAGGAGTTCACCATTATTATCAAGCCCTGGAAAGTCTAATCACATGGATGTTCACACTAGCAGTGATTCACTTGTATCGAAGTCCAGAGAACCTAGATATATCTCGTCTAGCGCTTATGCTTATCCAACTTCAAGTGCTGGAGGGCCTTCAGTTAGTACACATGCTTCAAAGGTCAGTAGCATGCGGTTCGTGAGCCCTAAAAGGTCAAATCATGTGAGTAATGGCAGTAGCACTACTCCTCGTTCATTGGAATCTAAAGAAAGTGGACCTTTATTGTCTACCACAAGAAGGCATTCACTTCAGGGTGCAAAATCTGGAAAGGATGATAGTGCTCATGCAGTTGCTGTTAGTTCTTCTGAGAGTACAAGTTATTCACCAAATGCTATTAATGGCTTGAAAACATCAATGCTGAAAGTTGTTGGCCAGCTCAGAGCCTCTAAATCTTCGCGACACTCTCAGTCAGAGGTTGGGAGTGAGATTGCTGGAAGATACGATAACAAGGTTTGACAAGAATATTGTTATGCTATTTTGTGCCTGAAACTTATATATTTTGGGATGTGTGATTCACTTGGATTGGATGTCTTTTGTTTTACAGGGTCTGTTTTCATACGAACTTTTTGTCAAGCTTTACAACTGGAACAAGATTGAACTGTGGCCATGCGGCCTGATAAATTGTGGGAACAGGTAAATTAGAGCTGTTCTACATTCTGAAAGGCAGATAGTTAAGTTGTCCATAATTCTCAAAGTTTTGTTGTACCCTTGATTGATGTGTTGCTTCTGCTACTACATACACTTTTATTCTATATGCAAAATATTTTGTTACATGACATCCTTTTCTTTTTCAGTATTTAATTTTTTTATGTGATAAAATTTGACCATTGCATACTTAAATGGTTCTTTCTAGAAAAGCAGTGTCATCTTTTGTGAACTTGTATGCTATAATCTGACGTCTGTTTTCTGCTGGAGTTGTTCGTGATGTCACATTGGTTTGCCAAGCACTATTTCATTTTCCTATTCTACTGCTTATTTCATATTCGAGTGTATTGATTGAGCTTTAAGTTTGCAGCCACAAGATTAAAATGTTTTGTTAAATTGAAATATCAAATTTGTTGATAGGTTGGAACACGTAAGTTGTCTCCATACTGTGTTGCACTAATTCCTCAAAAGCTATATGCAAATGCATTTATTTGTATGCAAACACATGCACCCACACTAGTTTTTAGCTCGTCTCTGACTATGATTGTCGGTATGCCCACATCGTTACAATGGAGACCAACAAAGGCAGTAGGGAAGAGATGCGATACAGTGACGGTAGATGGTAGTGTCAGGAGAAGGCGTAGACCTAGATTGATATGGACTAGTGTAGTAAATAGAGAATCTCCTTAATTTGACTAATGAAATGGCCTTGAATAGAGACGCGTGGAAAAGAAGGATTCATGCAGCCAACCCCATTTGATGGGACTTAAGGCTTGGTTTGGTTTGGTTTGGTTTGGTTTAGTTTATGCTAATTATGTATGCTTGTGGAAACATTTATTGACATATTGCATGTTGCATTATGAATATGATTTAAAGATTAAGAATCTTTTTGTAGTGCCTTTTTTTTTTTTTCTATATTAACAATTTGTTGATACTATCAATATAGAGGAGTGAAAACGGCTTATCATATAAATTTTGTAGACTAGACGTGTGTATGGCATCATGTAATATAGTCCTACTTGTATTGTTTCAGTCAAACTTGATCAGAAATCACACTCAGAAAAATGTGATTTCTTCTCTTCTAGAAAAGTTTTGGTTTGTGTTCATCAGTTGATAAAGCATATATATATTTTTTTCATTTCTTTTCATTTTATTTGTAAAGTGCCTTCATGTTTTCTAATACGTGTGTGTATTCTTTCAAACCTCTCGCAGCTGTTATGCTAATGCCGTGCTCCAGTGCCTGGCATGTATGCCACCTCTGACTGCTTATCTTCTCCAAGGACTTCATTCTAAAGCATGTATGTTTCTATGATCTCTTTTGCTGGATCCATCATGTTTCAGATTTTTGGGTGCCATATGTTTTGACTGTTTGATTGTATCAAATTCTTTTATTTTTCTCTCTTTGATATAAGGTGAAACGAAAGGATGGTGCTTCACCTGTGAATTTGAAAGATTAATTCTGAAGGCAAAGGAAGGAATTTCTCCACTGTCTCCAATTGGGATACTATCCCAGATTCAAAGCAATGGAAGTCATCTTGGTAATGGGAGACAGGAAGATGCACATGAATTTCTAAGGTGACATTACTTTTATTTATGTGGAGCCTGATTAGATAAATTTACGCATTTCAAGTTTCTTTATCTTTCGTCACGATATGGGTTTGTGCAAGCCATTTATAGGATGAGATCGGCAGGTACGCTATAGATACGATGCAATCTGTTTGCCTCAAGGAAGCTGGAGTGAATGCATCAGGGTCTTTAGAAGAAGAAACAACTCTAATAGGCCTTACATTTGGGGGCTATCTTCGGTCAAAGGTAAATTGGTGGTCCAATTTTCAGAGCTTTATATAACTCTCTCTCTCTCTCACTCTCTCTCACACACACGCGCGCACACACACATCCTGTTGCATTAATGATTGCTTGTACTTTATTTGGCAAGTTATGAGATTGTTCACTATCTGGAATAGGAGTTATGCTTATGAATTTGATACCCTCTGCAGATAAAGTGCATGAAGTGTGGAGGCAAATCTGAGCGGCATGAAAGGATGATGGATCTCACTGTTGAAATAGGAGGAAATATAGGAACTCTAGAGGAGGCTCTGCGACAGTTTACGGGCACTGAGATTCTGGACGGTGAAAACAAGTACCAGTGCAGCAGGTTGGTTGGTTTGTTTTATTTCTTGAAATTCTTGAAAGTGGCTTTTGGTATAATTGTCAGATAGTGACAAATATTGTTCATTTATACGATTTGTAGGATCATTATATATTAATATTACTTCTCAGTTGCTACGTTGAACTTGTTTATACATCTTATAAAAATTTAAGGCTCCGTGTGTATTTAAGGAGTATTTAAGGATTTGAAATGCTTGGATTTGGCATTAATCATTCAAGGAGAATAGCTCAAATTTAGATGTGATAATTTACCTATGGATTTCAAGATTGAATTATGTAGTTTTATCATGTTGGATTTGAAATAACTAAATAAAAACAGTGTTTTGAAATTATGCCAAGGATTCTCCTTCTAGCTTCAAGGATAAATCTCTTCTATCTTGACCTATTTTCTTCTATAGTTTTTCTATCCACCTTTAATAGCTACCTGTCACGTCCCGCCAAGTTACCTAGTCAAAATTGCCAAATCCTACATGGAAGAGGATCTCTAGGAATGAGGCTAATGGAAGATTCCAGAACCTCCCGGAAGTTGTGGAGAATGCTGGAAGACTTGAGAGAGGTTTATGGAATTCTCTAGAATCCCCTAGAGGCTTAGAGAATCTTATGGAAGGATCTAGAGAATTGTACTTGGCATACTTGTACATAATTGTAGAATATACATAGAGAGTTCTAGAATAGGTTCTAGAACATTCTCGTTGTAGGAGATGGTGGAAGAGTGTAAAACACTCTCCATCCTTATAGTTCTAGAATGTTCTTTGTAGCCTATAAATAGGAGAGGAGCTCATTTGCTCCAATCCATCCAAGAGTTGTACAAATTCTGTTACGCTGTGTTTGGTTGGGGGATTTTAGGTGAGATTTGGAAAGGGAAAAGGTAGGCGAAATGTGAATAAAATATACCTATATTTCACATAGTTTCATATACTTTTTTCTTTTTCCTTTCCAAATCTCGTCTCAAATCCCCAAACCAAATACAGCGTTGAGGGAATACAAAGGCATTCTCTCAAATTCTCTGTCTTCTTACTTCTTTTTCTTGTAAACTTGTGAGTTAGGCTGTCTTAGCCTCACTAATAAGGCTTGTGAGCGTTTAATTGCCGCACGGAGTGCTTGGAAATAACCAAGGCCGTGACATAACGCTCCAATATTTTTGTAAAAATCAATGTCAAAATTCCTTGATTTGAAATGCAGCCATCCAAACGGACTACACTCTTTTGTGTTTGTAGTGTGGATGTGTAGTTCATATCAATGCAATTCTAGAATTGAATGTTTAATAGTTTTGTATTTACTTGTAAGGTTTTATTTTTATTTTTGTCAAAAAGAAATGTATGCAAATTTCATTAGCAGAATGTTGTATATACCAAATTCTTTTTTTTTTTTTTTTTGGTGGGGGCATGTTAAGACATTCAGATAATGAACTGACATTATATGTTTTTACAGATGCAGATCCTATGAGAGAGCCAAAAAGAAGTTGACAGTACTGGAGGCTCCTAATATTCTTACTATAGCATTAAAGCGGTTTCAGGTAACCGTGTAAATCAAGAGTAATGTTTTATTATCGATGATGTTTTCAGAATCTGTTGCTAACTTTGCATGATTTCTACAGTCGGGTAAATTTGGAAAGCTTAATAAGTCAATTCAATTCCCGGAGATTCTGGACCTGGCCCCATATATGAGCGGGACAAGTGACAAATCACCTGTATATAGGCTTTATGGAGTGGTGGTTCACCTGGATATCATGAATGCTACATTTTCCGGTCATTATGTGTGTTATGTGAAGAATGTCCAGAACAAATGGTTCAAGATCGATGACAGTACAGTATGTTCTTATTCATTGCCATTTAGTTTATCTGACTTGTTTTGTTAGTCATTTCATTCATTTATCTTAAATTAAGCTTTCGTTTGGGATAAACTTTTTTAGCCAGATTTTTTGGCGATTTTAGCCGCATTAAAAAAGTTGTGTTTGGGATGATGATTGGCTTTTTTTTTTATAGTTGATTTGATAGTTGTGAGAAGAAAAATGAAATGATTATGGTTTGAATGTGACACTTTGTTTTATTGGCTAAAACATCTTATTTTCTCTTTATTGGCTAATTTAGCCCTCAACCCCACATTCCAAATTTTTAGGCATGTTCAAGCCCTGTTTGGGAAGGGCTATTTGGGCTAAATATCCAATAAAGGCAATAGACTAAAATAGTCAATAAAACAATATCACATCCAATTCGTAATCATTTCACTTTTTCTCTTACAACTATCAAATCAACTATGAAAAAAAATCAATTATCTTCTCAAATATAACTTTTTTAGCTAGGTAAAAATAGTCAAAAAACCAATTAAAATAGTCAACTTTCCAAACGAGGACTCAGTTTTTGATTTTTTGTCCTTTTTTTTACATTATGGATCTTAAAATTTCATCTCTACGTCTCTCTTCTTCTGTATTATTGTCAATTATGGTAGGTAAAGGCTGTGGAACTTGATAGTGTCTTGACAGAAGGGGCATACATGCTCCTTTATGCTAGGTATGATCTCTCTCTCGGTTGAGATTTTAGCATCTTACTAGTTGGATGTCTAACTAATATTTTTTGACAGATGCTCTCCCCGGGCCCCAAGATTGTTAAGGAGCTCAATTATAGAGCGTGATCCCAGAAAAATAGAGAGTCCTACAGTTAATCATTGGAATGTTTCTAGGGTTGTTCCTGTAAATGGTCAGACCCGTATTGAATGCTTATATCCGAATCACGCAAGTTTTCAGCCAGCCTGGACGATTTTTGAAGAGGATAATTCAAGTGACAATTCTTCCTCCATCTTCTCCGAGGTGTGTTCATGCAGTACCGACAGCAGTAACAGGGACACTTCGAGCACTGATGACCACTTTGATCCCCTTTTTGGTGACCTGGGTCGCAACTGGAATAGCCTGTGGAGGCACGCGTCAGATTCAGACTCATCAACTTCATCATCCTCTTCCTCACCTTCCCCCTTGTACTCCAGGCACTCACCACTTGCCGATTCTGACCGTTATTCTTCAGGATATCCCGAGACCAGTGGCTTTCAAAATCAGAATGGGGAATCGGATGAGCATGGGTTTTGGGGAAGAATACCCGGTGGGAGCTTAAACCGAGAAGATGAGGCAAGTAATGTTCCCTTTTTGTACTCTGATAGAAGCAGTCTGTGTAGAAAGTTAGTTAGTACTAGTTGTAGGGAGACTGACTTGGACAGATTAGGATGGGCTAACCCTTCGGCTTACAAGAAATCTGATGTGTGTTTTAGAAGATCAATGAGTGAAAGAACAGATTAAAAAAGCGTTTTTTTATTGTAAAGATTTTGAGTTAGAGAGAGGAGGTGGGAATAAGAAGAGTTTAGGAATGAGGGGAGGGGTGAGAGAGAGAGGCTTGTATGTATTGTACTCTTGTTTTGGGGAGGGGTTAGAGAGAGAGGCTTGTATGTATTGTACTCTTTTGTTTTGGGCTTTGTCTAGAAGATTGGCCATCATTTTGTCACTCTCTCTTCCCTTTATATATAAAGCATCCATTTTCTTATTGCTGGTGTACAATGTTGTGTTCGAAAATTCACTTAATACTCTATTTATTTGGATGAAAAATATTTTTTATTAAAAAAGATTTTCTTAGATTATGGTGGCCATCTTTAATATTGTCTTAGCGGTGGCGGCATAGTGTCGTGGCATTAGTACTATAGTACGAACAAGATTTCTCACATTTTGAAAGTGAAAAACAAATTTTAGTCTAATAAACTCGGTTTCTGTTGATCACAAAAAAATAATTTAAAAAATTTATTTAGTTGGTTTGATTTTAGTTTTTAAATTCAGTTTTTTGAAAATTAAGTTTTTTTATTTTTCGTCTTTTTGGTTTTTAGTGAATATTTTTAAAATTTTAAGATATTTTTTAAAATTTTTTAGATGTATTTTATTTAGATGGATTTAAATAGTAAATTATTTGTGAAAAAATATTTTAAAAAATTAATAAATACATAAAAATATGAAAAATATATTAAATTTTTGTATTTTTTTTATATTTTTGGTATTTAGAAAAAAAAAATTTAATTTTTTTTATAAATATTATACTATTTAAATGTATTTATGTTAGGTGCATTCAAAAAATTTAAAAAAAAAATTACTTAAAATGTTAAAAAAAAGTTAGTGAAAAAAAAAACAAAAAATGAAAAAGTATGATTTTTTTGAAAAGTGAATTTTAAAAATTAGAAACAAACAGAGTGATTGACTTTCGTTTTCTGTTATGCTATATGTTAAAAAAATATTAATAATATTTTAAAAAAATATTTTTTTTGTCAAAACAAATGGAGTGCTAGTTTTCTGTTATGTTTTTTTTCCCTCCTAGAATAAATTGTTTTTGTGATTATTTTGATTTATTTGAAGTCTTTGGAAAATCGTTGCCGCTCAATTTTGGTTGTATTGGAAGTGCAATCTGGAAGTGTTGAGAGCATAAATTGAGAGTTAAATTTTTTTTTTAAAAGTAAATTGAGTTAAAAGATACTGTTTTTTTTTAATATTTTTATCTCCTAATAAAACAAAAGGTGTTATAATGGTAATGGTGGGAGTGTTTGGTAAAAGTTATTTTTTGATTTTTTGGATTAAAATTCATAGAAAGACAAAATAGACTAAAATAGTAAATAAGACAAAATATTACATTAAATTCCTAATCATTTTACTTTTTCTCTTACAAATATCACATCGAACTACAAAAAAATTTAACCATCTTCCAAAACACACAAATTTTAACCTACTAAAATAGCTAATAACTAAAATAACTTACTAAAATAGTAACTTTCTAAATACGCACGGTATATGCACCAAAAAAATTTAACCATTTTTTGTAGCCTTAGGAGCCCAAATCTCTGAACACACTTCTAAAAAAAATCTATGTACTCAGAAATTGAGATAATGAAGACTACCCCATGGATTTTAATCACAAAACAATATTCTTATTCTTGTTTGATTCTCCAATTAGATTGATTGGTATTACAAGTACAATGTAATTGAATAATGAAATTAGTATGGATGGCTAAGTTTTAAACAACTAGTGAATAAATATATACTGAGACATTAGCTTATTTTGAGAAGATGGTAAAAAATATTTTTTGACTTTTAACTAAGTTTTTGGTTTTTTTAGACAAATGATTTGGGAAGTTGGTAAAAAGTTACTTTTGATTTTTTTGATTAATATTTGTTTAGGATGTCAAATCACAATAAAATGACTAAACTACCCCCATTTATTTAAAATATTTATAACTTTACCCATGTAACACATTTTGACCCATGAGCGGTAAAATGATAATTTCACCATTGGCTAAAAACCAACTTCCCAAATGAAAAAAAAGACAAAAAAGCCAACTTTTGGCTTTTGCTACTAACCTAAAAAAGTGACTAAAAGCCATGTTGCCAAAACACCCTATTGTTTGAAAAGAGGATTAGGTTAAGGATAATGTTAGAGATACTAAATTTTTTATTAAATAAATAACTAAATGTCTTACGTGGGTGTGGGGTTCACTTGGTAAAAAATTTGGGGCCTATAGCATTTTTCTTAGGTTAAAATAACCTACTAAAAGATAAAGTAAGTTAAAATATTTAATAAGACAAAATATCACATCTAATCTATAATCATTTCATTTTTTTTCTTACAACTGTTAAATCAGCTACAAAAAAAAGTCAACCAACTGCTAAACACAACTTTTTTAGTTGGACTAAAATACTAAAAAAAAACCAAAATAACTAACTTCTCAAACAAGGCTTGAATTGAACTTAGGTTTTATTTTTATTTTATTTTTTATTTTTCTTGAAGAAAAATAAAATGCGATAGTACATAAGAACGTTACATAAAGTGATTGGCTCCTCTGGGAGGCAATTTTAGCAGCTGCAGGCCACTACCATCCTTGGAGCCGTAGGCCCATTTTGAGAAGATGATTATAATCAATTTTTTAGTGAAAATTGTTTATAAATAATTTTTTTATGAGAGAGAAAGTGGGTTATAATCTGGGAAGTGAATTATAATCCACTTCTCAAAATAGTAGATATACAAACATAACTAAACTGATTACATAAAACAAAAATATTTAGGATATTTACATGTTGATCCTAATAAGTGAATTTATTATCTAATAAATTTTATGAAAAAAATTTATCATAAAAAAGTCACTAATTGTAAGTTTTAGCGACAATTTATAAAAATCATGACAAAAAAAGTTACTAATTGTCAATTTTTAGCGACGTATATAAAAAATTATCACAAAAAAATTATTTTTAGCGACAATTTTAAATTTTCAATAGGACTTGATGGGAATTAAGTCTAATTATTATGACCTATTAGTAGTTTACTCAAATGTTTAAGAGCACTAAAAATAGAACTTTAATGAGAATTCTATTTATGTGACAGTGGGCCCTACTCATAAATGATTTGATATATGTATCTTTTTTTTTTTTTTTTACTCTATGTCATATCATTAGAGCCATTGTTAAAGTTCTAAATTTAGAACTACGAATCATTACACTACTTAAAATTCTGATATCTAATATCATATGCCTAATCTACCAATCTATCACCTTAGCTGCCTTAATTTGCTGGATAAGCACTTGGCAATCCTTATAAATAGTAGAAAAATGATTTGTAGCATTAAAAAAAGGAATGGGGTCATTGCTGTGCCTTTGGCACAGCAGTCACTGTTGTGGCTCATTTTGTTGTACATTATGAATTTATTTTTATAATCTGAACCGTTCATGTTGTAGGGTTTGTTGAGTACTTCATGTCTACCAAAAATCATATTAATCGGATATCAATAACTATATGATCGAATTGCATATTTTTATACTATTTTTCAAAAGAAAAACTTCTTGTTTATTTTTTTGGTTATCAATCATGTAGTTATTGATATCCGATTAATATGATTTTTGATAGACATGAAGTACTCAACAAACCCTACAACATGAACGGTTCAGATTATAAAAATAAATTCATAATGTACAACAAAATGAGCCACAACAGTGACTGCTGTGCCAAAGGCACAGCAGTGACCCCAGTTCCTTAAAAAAATTGGCACTAATGCCCCTAAATTTCTATTTTGGGTAATTATTTTTTTTTTTTTTTTTTTTTGCCTTAACTGTTTTTCCATTTTAGGAATTTCGGGGCATTAGTGCCCCCAAATTCGGGGCACTAATCGGAACTGTAAATAGTAATAGCCATGATATGCTGTTGTTGTACACACACCACAACTTAGAATTGTTAGGTTTGGTTTGGGAAGTAGGTTAACTTTTTAGTTTTTTGATTTTTTTTTGCTATTTTAGCCTGGGCTAAAAAGTTTGGTTTGGGAAGGACTTTTTGACTTTTTTGACTTTTTTTGTGAGAGAAGAGTATAATGATTATAGGTTGAATGTGATGTTTTGTTTTTTGTGGCTAAAATAGTCTATTTTGTCTTTTGTGATTAAAATAACCAAAAAAGCCCACTTTAGCTCTTGCCAAACGGACCCACTACAAAATTGATAGAGAAGATTTTTTACTATAAAATGAATTTTTAACAATGGTTAAGTATATTATTACAATTATGAAAGCAAGTTAAGGATTATTACAACACAAATTATAGCTCCGTTTGGCAAGGGTTTTTGTGGCGATTTTAGCCACAAAAAGACCAAATAAGCTATTTTAGCCATAACAAACAAAACATCACATCCAACCCATAATCATTACACTCTTCTCTCATAAAAAAAGGCAAAAAAATCAAAAAGCCAAAAAGCCCTTCCCAAATCAAGTTTTTTAGTCCAGGTTAAAATAATTTAAAAAAATTAAAAAGTTAAAAAATTAACCCACTTTTCAAACGGAGGCATTTACTTTAGTTGATAAAATTGATTTTCAGTTTTTTCAACATCGTCAAATTCAATTTTATAAATCTTGTCAAATTTGGATTATCCATCTTGTATTTTGTCTAAATCTCCTTTCAAAGATAAAAATATACGGACCATAGAAATGATATGACCGCGTCATTAACAAAATTGATAGATTTATGGTTTTTTTTTTACGCGAGTCATAGTGGTAACGCGTTTTATGTTGTGTTGTGATTCACGTGGTATATTTAGTTGTTCAAAACCATTACCAAGTGAATAGGAAATTGAAGCCAAAGTATGCTCCATGGAAATGGAGTTTTGGTGTAAAATCCTTAAAGGTATTGAATAAAGCTTGTCCCACATTAATTTGGTGGGAAGTTTTGAATGGGTTTATAAGGCATGGGTTTGGTACTTGGGGTGTGCCCCAAGGGATACCCAAGTGTTTTAGATGGAGAGGTTATAGGCAAAATGGGCTAGACCCATTAGACCCAAAAATCACCACTCGCGCACCACCGAGCTGGCCTGGGCCTAGGCTTGGGCACGGGTGCATGTGCGTGGTGTGAGGTTGGGCTTGTTCGGCCCAATACTAATCTTTTTTGGCCAAAAATATTTAAATTTAATTTTATTTTGTATAAAATAAAATCCAGAATTCAAATTAAACCGGAAATAAAATGGTTTGGTTTTACTGTCCATCCAAACAGGGCCCTTCCCGAAATAAACTAGTCTGCTTTTTACTGTACATCCAAATAGGGCTCTTCCCGTTTTTGTATCTGTTTAAATTATGAACCCAACAGATTCAAATCTGTTTGAATTCAAAACCAACAGGTTTCATACTTGTTCAATTCAAACCAGCAGCCACCTTTACATCTATAAATAGACTAGCCTCCCATTTGGATTTTACTCCAATTTTCGTACTCCATCCTCTGCTATAAATCTCTGCATTTTGCTGCATTTAATTTCTGAAAGAAAGAGTGTAAACACTTAGTGTGTTCGTAAGGTAAACAATTTGTAGTGCTGCTATTGTTTGTAGAAGATCATTTCATCCTGGGAGATAGACGTCCAAATTTTGAAAGCACTGTGGAGAGGATGAATCTGTCTTAAGGACACAGTGTCAAACACTGGACTTGATCAGATAATTATTCAAAGAAATTAATCAAGTAAGTTTTTTAATTTATTATTCTGTTTTATTATTTATTTAAATCAGATTTTAATTTTATTTTTGTAACAAAATAAAATCTATTTTTATTTTATTTTTTTTTATTTTTATTTCGAGTTTGATTTTTGTAATCAAACAAATTCTCTCTTTTCCTTTATTTCTTTTTATTCTAGTTGTTGTTTAATACACAACAGAATTTAATTTATTTAAATACAGTGAAGATTGCCCAACAATATTTTGTCGTATTGACTTTTTAACCTATTTTATTTTTTTGTGACTAAAATAATCAAAAAAAATTATTCCAAACATAGCTTATATTTAATTTTGTGATTGATTTTTATATTTCTAAACTTTTTCATAAACTTATATACAAACCAAACCCTTTCATAAAACTTTGGAAACACAGAAAAAAAATAAAAAATAAAAAATAAAAAAAGATAAAATAAAATAAAAAATCAGGGGTGTTTTGGGAAGATGGTTATAATCTGATTTTTGGTAAAAAGCTGATTATAAGCAGATTATAATCAACTTTTCTGTGAGAGAAGAGGAGATAAAAAATCTGAAAATCAGATTTTTTATCTCTTCCCAAAAGAGGCCTCAAAAGATAGTAGTGATTCAAAAGAGTCATTTATGTGAAAGTCTTGTGTATTTCATTTATGTCCTAGGACTTTTTGTACACAAACAGATGAAGTTGAGAGAGAATAGTGAAAGTACATTATTCACATGGTATCAATCAAGTGTTAAATGCACATGTTAAAAAAGAAAAAAAAATATTTAATAAACACAAATTTTGAACAAAAATATCACTTTAAATCAGAACACTAATTTTCCATCTCATTGTTTAAAAAGTAAAATATATTTTACAAAAAATAAAAATAAAAATTATGAACAAATATGACCAGCAACGATAAAACTTTCCAATCTAAAAAAAAAGAATAACAACACTCTGCTTAGTTTTGATTTTCATAATTCACTTTTTAGAAAATTTACTTTTTTGTTTTCATTGAATTTTTTTTAATATTTTAAATACTTTGTTAATTTTTAGACATACCTAGCATAAATACACTTAAAAAATATAATTTTTGTAAAAAAAAATATTTAAAAAATTTACTAAATACCTAAAATACAAAACAAAATACGAAAATTCAATAAATTTTTCATATTTTTGTGTATTTATTAATTTTTTAAAATATTTTTACACTATTGTTTTTACTTTTTAAATACATCTAAATAAGGTGCATCTAAAAAAGTAAAAAAAATATTGTTCAAAATTTTAAAAATATTCACTAAAAATAAAAAAAATACGAAAATAAAAAACTCAATTTTCAAAAAATTGAATTCAGAAAATTAAAGTCAAATTTAAAATAACAAAGATAATAACTACTTTATAAAATTTATTAATTTGTATAGCATTACACATTTAAATAATGTCGCCAAATTTCAAATAGTATAACGCGTTGGTTGCAATGTAACTATCAAAATGAAATGAACAAAGCACCAATTACTTAACAATGTCAAAAAAGAGATCAAGAAACAAGTTGCAAACACAGTTAACTTGGGAGCAAAGTTGTCATCATAAGCTTTGACATAGAAGCACATATCATCATTAAAATTAGATTCTAGGACAAACATTGTTTGTTTGTTTTTTATTTTTTATTAACAGACAAACATTGTTTGTTGATGACCAAAAATGCAACAATATTATGGGGTGTTTGGGAGAATGGTTAAACTAAAATAGTTCATTAAAATATAAAATGTTACATTTAATTTATATTCATTTCATTTTTTTTTATAATCATCAAATTAATTACAAAAAAAAAAAAAAAAAGTAACTAACTTTTCAAATACAACTATTTTACTCAGATTAAAATAATCAAAAATTCAAACAATCAACTAAAATAATTAACTTCCTAAACAAGGTCTATATAAAAAATCATCTAAAATTCTAGTGTTGACCTAAATCACACTCATTTTAAATTTATATCATGCAAATCATGTTTAAGATAATTTTTGAAATACAAATTCTAGGAACTTTAGCATTTTGCTTAAAAATAGGGTAAATTACAAATACACCTCCTGAGGTTTGCTTAAAATAAGAATTGTCCCCTGTGATTTGAAAAATTACAATACATTCTTGACAGAATTTTTTATTTAACAGAATTAATTGAAAAAGTGAAATTTTTAATTATTCACCTGTATAATAATAAAATTATCTGAATTATTAATTGAAATAAAATTTTAATATTATAAAATATTGTTAATTAACTTGATAATTTATTAATAAAAAGACCTATTTATTATGAAATTAAAAACTTTAAGGGACATAATATAATTTTTAAAATTATAAGAAATTATTTGTAATTTAAATAAACTTCAAGGATGCGTTTGTAATTTACCCTTAAAAATATGAGCAGCCAGATGAGAAAGTTGGCAAACAAAGAGTCCACAAAAGGGGCTCAAGGAAAGAAACTTGTGTATAGTCTTGACCCATCTAACTTGGAAACTTTTGACCACTACACACTACACACTACCCAATTTTGGAAAAGTTTGACTAATGGAAACTTATGTCTACAGTCTCTTTAACCTTCCCTCACCTCCTGTGCAACCCTGTCTTAGCAGAAAAACCAAACGCAGAGACTTAAATTTAAGAGTTCTTTTAGGCCTCGTTTGGAAATTCTCTTTTTTAATTAAAAAGTCAAAAAGTTATTAAATTAATCAAAAAATCAATAATTCATATCAAAAAGTCAAAGATTCTCTTTTCTCTTTACTTTTTGCACATCTTTTCGTAAAAAATCAAAAAGTCATCCCAAACATACTAATTTTTTTTAGCTCATATTTTAACCAAATAGCCAAAAAGTTACTAAATTAGCATGTTCCCAAACGGGGCCTTAATTTGAGTTATAATATCACGTTAAGTTCTTAATTTTCTTATAAATTTAAATTATTAAGAAATAAATCTAATAATGTATATCAAATTATCTAAATATTTTAATATAATTTTTAATATTATTAACGGTTAAGGGAAGGTTGGTATGTATACAATGTAGGTCGATCAACGTAATTTTGAAAAATTTAAAAAGAAGTTTGTATAATTAGCTCATTTTAATATATATATGAATAGCAAGTGGTGGATGAAACATGCAAAACCATTATCTTGAAACAATAATGTTACTGTTACACTTATCATATTTTCATACCACATGTGTTTGATTGGGCGGACTGGATAAGGGGAGATTAGAATCCATCGGATTGGAGTCTTGGGACTGTGAATCCCCCGGACTATTTGGTCGGATTGGATATGTATCCTGTGTTTGTTTTTTTATGGGATTAGATGTCCGGACTGTGAATCCCCCGGACTATTTTTAGTGAATCCAACGTTTGGTTGGACGGACTGGATAGGATAAATGAACAAATAACTATTTTACCCTTTTTAATAGTTTACTAAGTAATAGCAATATTAAACATATCTTTAATATTTTAATTATTTTTAACTAGATTAAATAAAAAATTATTTTATTTTATTTTTACACAATTAAATAAATTTATTTTTAAAAAATAAATAAATAAAATATCAATAAAAATATATATTATTTTTTTAATTAAGATTTTAAATAAATTTGTTTAAAAAAAAATAATAATCAAAAAATGAAATTAAATAAAACATCTATTACATTTAAATAATGAAATTAAATAAAACATAAACAAAATTTTAAAATAAAACATCAATAAAATATCCATAAAAAATTATTTCAAAAAATTAAATAAATAAAATATCAATAAAAAGTTAAATAAAATTATTTTATTTTTAAATTGAGACATTTAAATTAATTTTTTTATTAAATATAATACATAATTAAATTTAAATTTGAATTAAATGTGCCACAACAAATGAGGGCAAAATGGTCATCTCACCCCTCTAATCCAAACAGTAAACAATCCCACCAATTCTATCCCACACCCCACCCCCCCCGGATTATTTTATCCCCCATATGGGGGATTAGGAGTCCGGCCGGACATGGAGTCCGGCGGACTAAAAAAAAAACAAACATCGGATTAGCTTTACTGTGCGGATTACAATCCGCACAGTAAATAGTCCCCCCCCTAATCCCATGAATCAAACAAGCCCTTAGTGTATCATTTCAAAACTAATGTAAGACCTAAGTGCCACATGAAACGATACACTAAGGGTGTGTTTGATTGGACGGACTGGAAAATGAGGGATTAGAATCCATCGGACTTGAGTCCTGGGACTGTGAATCCCCGGACTATTTGGTTGGATTGGATATGTATCCTGTGTTTGTTTTTTCATGGGATTAGATGTCTGGATAGGACTATTTTCAGTGAATCCAACGTTTGGTTGGACGGACTGGATAGGATAAATGAACAAAAGACTATTTTACCATTTTTCAATTGTTTACTAAATAATAGCAATATTAAACATATCTTTAATATTTTAAATAATGAAATTATTTATTAAAACATAATTTAATAGATGTTAAATAAATATACATGTTGATGTACAGATGTTGAAATAATTTAATAAACATGTTGATGTACAGATGTTTAAATGTTTAAATAAAACTTAATTTAAATAAATGAAATTATTTATTGTTGAAATTAAACATTTAATTGTTTAAATAAAACATCTATTAAAACATCTATTAAATTTAAATAATGAAATTAAATAAAACATAAACAAAATTTTAAAATAAAACATCAATAAAATATCCATAAAAAATTATTTAAAAAAATTAAATAAATAAAACATCAATAAAAAGTTAAATAAAATTATTTTATTTTTAAATTGAGACATTTAAATTTTATTGAATTTTATTAAATATAATACATAATTAAATAGTAGATGGTCAAAATGGTCATTTTATCGTCTAATCCAAACAGTGATTAGTCCCCCCAAAACAATCCCACCCCCCCAAGACAGGATAGTCCCCCATATGGGGGACATGGAGTCCGGCCGGACATGGAGTCCGCCGGACTAAAAAAAAATCAAACGACGGATAAGGAGGTTGGACGGACATGGAGTCCAAATAGTGGATAGTCCCCCCTCTAATCCCATGAATCAAACACACCCTAAATGTGAAGAAATTATTCAACATTATTTAAATTTATGCTCTATTTTACTTATAAATTGGCACTCTGCGCGTTGTCTCCTAAATCCTTAAATTAACACAAATTGGATCATACCAACATCAACTAAGGTTGCTAGCATCGAAATTCCACATTGAATCATTGGAGGGATTTATAAAATTAGATCGTAAAATAAGATCGAGACTCGTATGATCCTACTAAAAAAAAATTTATATAACAAATTAATTTCAATAAACATTTCTTAGAAAATATATACAAAACAAGCCTAGAGAGTGAAAATATTGTACTCCATATTAAACCCAAAGGCCATGTTTAATTCACAAGACTAATAGGATAAATTATCCCCTTATCCATTGTTTGATTTGCATTGGATAAAAAAATATATGAATATAATATTACAATTATATTTATCTTATTTTTTAATCTATCATTCATCAATGTTTCTTCAATCTTTACTTTATTAAAATTTCTTCATAAACGTGATTTTCAAAAAATTATAAATAAATAAAAGCAAAATAAAAATACCAAGGCCATGTTTGGTTGTTTTTAGTTTTTTTTAAATATAAACTAATTTGATAAAATAAATATCAAAAAATATTTTCAGATTTTAAAAAATTATTTTTAGCTTTCTAAAATATAAAATTATATAAAAATAATAATTGTGTTAATTTTTAATCAAGGATGAAGGAGTCTTTTTATTTTATTTCCTAACTCAGGATATATCTACCCCATTACTAATAATTTACAAATTTGTTAGATTAATTATCCATTAGATTAATAATTCTGAAACAAAATTTCAAAATAAACACAAGATTATTGAACCCCACGGATTAATAATCCAAATCCCATGCTCTAATCCCATCAATCAAACATACCCAAAGTGTTTTAATAAATGGGGACTAAATTAAAAAAAAAAAAAAATTAGGAATCAAATTGATACAATGTAAATATTGGGGACTAAATTGAAACCACTTTTTTATACATTGAAAACCAAATTGACATAATTTAAACATTGAAAATTAAAATGACACAAAACTCATATTTCGGAGAAAAATATAATTAACCTAATATTATATTATAAAAAACTCCAGAGTAAAAGTTTTGAATTTCATACATCAAACATATGCAAGATTATTATAATCGGGATGTTACATTGAATCGTTGAAGGAATTTACAAAATAATATTTATAAAATCAAATCGAGGAGCATAAAATCCAATAATAATTTATTGTATAAACATTTCTTAACAAGTACATACAAAATAAGTCTAAATTATACTAGTAAAAATAAAAATATTGTAAAGAATATAATATTCCACATAAAAATATAAATTTAATATTATATATAATAGAAAATTTGATAGTAAAAAATTTAAATTTCATAAATAAAAAGTTTAAAATTTAAAAAATAAAGCGCAAAGGAAGAGTTCTATAACATAACACTTCACCTTCTACAAAAGTGCATAAAAAAATAAAAAATAAAAATAAAAGACAGAGAGAAAATCCCTTACAAAGTTAGATTAAAAAAATTAGATCGAAAACTCAAAAGAGAAATAAAATAAAAAACAATTTAAAATATAGCATTTCATAGTAGTAATAAATAAAATAAAGAAATAGTCAAGTTCGAAATCTCATAAATGCAAATAATTTCTTTGAGCTAATGTAATTAGACTCACTAGAGAAAATCTGCCAACTATGTCAAATGCCGAGTAATAAAAAATAAAAAAAATTAAGAAACAATTTAAAATAAAATAAAAGTATATTGTAAAAATATACGCGAAAAAAAAAGATATAGAAAAAAAGGTTTTAAAATAGTATCATATTTTAATGTACAATTGCAAATAAATAGATCGTAGGCTTTTGTATTAAGTAGATAGAGAAAATGAAAAAATATGCGACAAGAGAGAGATACAACCAGAGTCCTAAATCACAGTATTGGTATCGGTATCCAAAATGGGAGTATCGGTTGATACATATCAGAAATTGAGTCTTACAATCATAAAATTTTAAAAATTATTATATATTGTGTAAGATTTTACCGTAACCAGAACCGGCCGATTCAACTGCAAAATCAATTTACACTATAATACCAGGATGTATATTTCACTCAAGTCCTTGAAAAACAAGTTACAATCAATTCACACTATAATACCGGGATGTATATTGCACCCGAGGCCTTGAAAACAAGTTACATATCAGCCGATACCGTGCGTAACAGCCGTTTTAGAACCAGGGACACAACATAACATAATTTTTTTATTTTTTTTTTTAATCTATTTTGTCTTTTTATAAGTAAAAAATGTGAAAAATAATGTGATCCAAAATGAATATAAAACTAAAAATAAACTTTTTTTTGCGCTTTCCAAAAGTCCTCAGAATGAGTTTATTTTTTAGACTCCCTAGTTTTTTATAACTCCGCAAATATTGCAATCATCCCTTATAATCCACACCAAATACCCCCAATATTTGGTGCAATTTTTACTTATAACTTATTAGACAAAAGTAACTTAAATAAATTAAAAAAAACTTATTATTTAAAAAATGAGATAAGAGTGCTTGTAACTTTATTTTCTGATTATCAATTTTTTAATTTTAAAAAACTCCACCAAATATGACCTTATTCTAAACCTACTAGCAATGGATGACGGTGATTATCTTAAAAAAGTAAATGCCAATAACTCAAAAATTTCCAAAATTTAGGGCACCAATTTGTGAACATTTGGGAGGAAAGCACACCTATTCTTCTTCCTCCTCTTTTTCCTTTTACTTTCTTACCCTTTTTTTTCCACCAACGAAACAGACAAACCAAAAGTACAGATTGATCAGTGAGAAAAGAGAGGGAAAATTTTGGTATTTGAGGCTTGGGCATTCGTTCATACATATCATATCATATCGGATAAAGCGCTCTCTCTCTCTCTCTCTCTCTCTGCATGTCCCTATCACAATCTCTGCAGAGCACTGAAAAGAACTGGCAACGCACAAACCAAACCCTAGGCTCGTTTCCTACTACAACACGCTTTTATCAGGGCGTTAAGATCCTCTGTGAAATGCTAGATTGATCTTCTACAGTGAATTCATGAGGGTGCGACACCTGTTCCACTAATGAAAGGACCCCAGAAACTGCCACAAGATGCAAAATTCAAGTCGAACACTCTCTCTCTCTCTCTCTATCAAAGCATCATCTTCTTCCTCACCCATTGTAGTGCAGAAAACTCAGCACTCAGTCGGAAGATATATTGGTCACTGGTCAGACTCACTCATCAGTCTCAAACTTGAAAGCTATATTGGCTAATTCCAATCCAAACCCATCACATTCTCACCTCCACCTCCACCGTTACTCGTCCCCACGTTCACCCCCCATTTTTATGAATAAAAAATTTTAAGGTATGTACTAATATCAACAACACATACAAATCTATAACAGGATATCATTGTATGGATATCAAAAAAATTTAAATTCAAATTAACAAAGGGGTTTGATCGAGTAAAAAGATCTTTGATATTAAACCCAAAACACTCCGGGATTATTCATCGACAGCAAACACGAAACAAGATTGATAGGATGAGCTTTTCAGATTTAGGCGAATCGTTCCCACTATCAACCTATGGGCAAAAGGTCACCCTCTGGATAGGCCTTTTAAAGCCCTGATTCCCACTACCAAACCAACCACAAAAAGTAAACATCAAAAGATTTAAGAAGGAAGAAACAAAGACAACAGATATCAAATAAACTCGTTTCATTTTTTTACCATCACATTATTCTCATACTATCAATCCTATCACTTTTATTTAGAATGATCATAATAATCATCCTTACTGTGTTTCTTATTTTTTTAATCTAATATACATAAATACACATCATGTATATGAAAATTGATTTTGGATTGAGAAACCCAACCATTAAACATGAAAATTAGAGTAAATTGTTACAGACGAGCTACACTACTCTTTAGTTTCCTTCACTAGAAAGAAAATCTAAATCTAAATACCCAACACCAAGCTCAAACATGAGAAAATTCAACACAATAATAAACTCCAATAAAATTCACATAATTATGAGAGAGAGAGAGAGAGAGAGGATCAACCAAACTCATCCGTAGTGTGGAGATGATTGTTGTCTAGCACTGGATGTCCATATCACATCAGAAGGTAAGTGGCAGCTATACATAGGCATCCCACATGACTCCGCCGCCGCAGACGGCGGATGCCCGCTATCTCCGCCGCCGGAAACAGCCGTAGGCGACTGTCCCTCGTTCTCACCACCACCACCGGCAGACCCATCATTCCTCACATCATCCTCCTCCGCTGGCAACCGATGAAACGACGGGTTGTTAAACGACGCCGCCACCACATACACCGTAGACGCCGCCACCAGATCCCCCACCACCGTCCCTCCCACGATCTGACCCTGCGGACCCGCCAACGAAATCGCGAACCCCTTCGGCACAAACGACGTCGAAGCGGGTAAAATCGTGGCCGAGAGCGAGAGTACATCGAAACGGCCATGAAACGTGACCGTAGCAGCAGGGTTTGGCGTCATGGGTTGGCGGAGACTGACATTCGCGACGGTCCCCGAAGCGGTGAGAACACAAATCCCCATGTTTCGCTTTCGACAGAAGCGATTGAGGGAGTCGATGAGATCAACGCCGGGGGGGATTTCGAGAATGTAAGGGGCCATGGAGTGTTCGGGGTCGCGGGTGAGGAGGAGGGGTTGTTTGGGTTTGTTTTTGGAGCCGGGTGGGCGGCCTCTGGGGCGGCGGTGGACCTCGATGGTAGCGCCGTCGCTGTTGGGTTCTTTTTTGGAAGCGGTGGCGGTGGTGGGGCTGTCGGTTTCATCGGAGGTTTGTGATTCTCGGCCGAGTTGGAAGTGGTGATGGTGGGGGGTGAGGTGGGGGTGATGATGGAGAGGTTGTTGTTGTTGCTGGAACTTCTGGGTCTGGTGGAGCTTCGCAAACATGTTTAGGTGATCCTTTTCCTCTACATATTCTCCTTTCATCTTCTCCCTCCTCCTTTCTCTCTCTCTCCCTCTCTCTCTCTCTCTCTCTCTCTCCCTGTATATATATATCTATATTTTTGTGGGTGGGTGGGTGTGTGAAAGTGAGTAACGAAGCTGGAACAGCTTAGGATGAGAGGTTGAAGAAGAAGAAGAAGAAGAAGAAGAAGAAGGGGGTAGGATGAAAGAGGTTGAAGAAGGGGTTGGGGTTGGGGTTGGGATTTGGAGTTGCTTTATATATAATGAAAGGGATGAGGAGAGAGAGAGAGAGGAGGGGGGATGGGTGAGCTTGGAAAGCAAGTAAAAGACTAGCAATAGCGCCGCTGGTGAGAGAGGTAAAGAAAGATCCACATCATGAGAGAGAGAGAGAGAGATGTGAAAGGCAGACAATTGTCCAGCTCAACCCTTACCCTTTCACCGTCTTTCTTTTCCTCATGTTTGATCGTGGAATCAAATACAGATTACAAATCACAAACCACGACTTGGTAAGATTTGTTAAGGGGTTATTTGGCATCTTGTATAATCTATTTTTTTATTTTTTTTCTATTACATTATTTTTTATTTTTTTTATATATTTTTCATAAAAAGATAAAAAGTACACTTATTTAGATTATTCTAAACAACCCTTATGTACCTAAAAAAAAAAAAATAAGAAAAGAGTAAGTGAGATATGATTTTTTTAAAAAAAATTATACTCATATTAATGAATTAGTAATAATCCGCACGACATTTACAAATTTTAATAATATATATTTGTACAAAATAATATTTCCACCGTCTTAAAATAATAGTTTATTTTAAAAAAAATTAATTTTTTTTATAGTATAATTATTACATTTTAAAAATATTAATTTTTTAAAATTATCCTTTGATAGCATATTTTTTAGAAATATCAATTGTTATAATTATACTTTTTATGTTATTAATAAATTTAAAAGAAAGGTAAAATAGTAAATTCATATCATTTTATTCCTTAATTTTTGAAAAATGACTAATATTTTGGGACAATAAAAAATGGAATAAGAAATTAATATTTTAGGACAGAATAAGTATAAATAGTTAAATTATTGTATATAAATTATGAAAACAAAAAAGACTGATATTTATAATTTAAGTTTCACAATTTATTTATTAATTTTTAATTTGTTACAAATTTAATCACGTAACTTACCACCCCTTTGCTAGAATTGTAATTTTGAGTTCAAACCAAACAATTCAAGTCCAACTTAAATTTTTTTAAAAATTTGGCAACATAATTTTTAATTAAGTTAGGACATATGCAGAAATTTAAAAATTCAAATTAAATTTGAATGGGTTTGGGTAAAAACACTAAATAACAGCAGTCAAAACAAAATTGTATATATAAATATATAAAAAGGATTAAAATTTACAATTTAAGTTTCACAATTTATTTATTAATTTTTAATTTATCACATATTCAATCTTGTAACTTTTAACTCCCTTACTAGAATTTCAAACTTAAATGAGCTCAACACAAACAATTCGGGTAGGTTTGGTTTGTGTTTCTGAAAAAAATTTCAGAAATTTTCTCTACAAACAAATTTCAGAAATTTTCTCTACCAAACAAATTTTCCCAAAAAAATTTCCCAAAACACACAAACCAAACAAGTTTTCCAAACAAATCTCTCTCACACACACATCAAATCAATCACTTTTTCCAAAACTCTCTCTCAAAACAAATTTCCAAAACAAATTTCCCAAAAAACCAAACCAAACATGTTTTCGTACTTTTTATCTCTAAAACACATCTCTCAAACACAAACCAAACAAGCCCTTCGAGTCTAACTTCAACTTTCCTAAAGATTGGACAACATAATTTGTAATTAAATGATGAGCTATGCAAAAATTCAAAAATTCAAATTAAATTTGAATAGGCTTGGGCAGAGATACCAAATAACAGCAACCAAAACAAAATATATAAATATATAAAATTATTTGGTAATTTGTCTTTTAAAATTATAAATAAAATTAATTAAAATTTTAATATTAATGAACAAAAGCAAAAATAATATACTTAAGATTTTACAATAGAATTTTTCTGGAAAATATTTTTAAAAAATACACCTTTTAGAAATGCATCATCCAATAAGTTTTTAATAGCATAAAATAATTTAAATATAATTTTTTAGAAATTCTTTTTAATTTAAAATTACAATAAAACGTTAAATAGAATAAAAATAAATTTCTTACAAAATAAAAGTATTTGAATAAAAAGAGTGGGTAAGAAGAAAATTTAATATAGTATTCTCATTTGATCTAAACATAATTCTATATGAATAACAAAGTATCACCTATAACCCTATTTTTTTTAATAAAAACAAAGTTTCATAAATCATCACTTTTAATAGAAAACTAACATTTCTTTCTAATTTGTTATAGCAAAAGTTAATTTTTAGCAATTTGAGTCAAAAATATTTTATTTTTTATTTTAATTTGTTTAATTTGCAATTGGGATTAAAAAAAATTAGCACAATCCATCATATTTGTCAAGTGCCAAAAATGTCTAGATGAACCATGAATTATCACGTATAATCCTTATTTTTTTATTATAAAAAATAAGTTTCAACAACCATCACTTTTAACAAAAAAAATATATATTTATTTCTATTTGATTTTAACAAAAGTCACTTAGCTATTTAAGCAAATTTTTTTTTTTTTTTCTAATTTGTTTAATTGACAATTGAGATAAAAAAAGTTAACAGAATCAAATGCTAAAACAATTATTCATTTTCTTAATAGTTGTCTTTTGTTAAAAAAAATTATATTAAAAAATATTATTGTTCGAATCCTTATAGTTTAGAAGGATATAAATTCTTTTATAAAATTTAAAATAAAAAATAATAATAATAATAAATTTTTTTAATAGCGATTAATAATTTGAACACGTATATTTAAAACAAATTATATTTAGACCAATAATATTATGACACATGTGAATATTGATCTTATTCTAATTGTAGTAATATAATTTGAAATTTTATTTTATAATTTAAAGGATGCATAATTTAAGGAATGAATATTGATTTCATTCTAATTATAGTAACATAATTTAAGTAAGAATCCAAATTTGAAAATTTTATTTTAAGAATATAAATTTAGTTTATAGATCAATCATATTGTGACACATATTAACAAAAATTAAACAAAATAAAAAAAATGATAAAAAATAATTGTAACTTTTAACCTTAATGATATGACAATGTTTTGCAATAATAATAATACATAGATTATGAGTTTAAATTTTATACTTAAATATGCTAGTCAATAGAGGTTTTGATTTTAAAAATAATTTTGTGCAAGGTTTTGAAACTCTCATAATATCTCTGCTTAAAAGCATTCTTTTGTAAAACATATAGATATAAATAATCTCAACGTTATTCTTATTGCTATTTAAAACAAAAATTATGAACTAATTATGATAATTTTAAATTTATATTTAAAACTTATAATCATGGGAAAGATCATTATAATTTAAGTTTATATTGTGAAACTTTTAAATTTAAATTAATAGTTTGCTTTTCATATTTAGTGGCCCTCAAATTTAAATTTTGAAATGGATTAATATATTTTTAATTTTTTTTTAAGATTTGATATACTTTCATTTAAAAGTCATAAATCAAGGGATGTTCAAATTATTTTATTTTATTTTATTTTATTTTTGCTTGAATGAGAGTTAGCCAATAGAAAATTTTTAAAAATTAGAAAATTAGAAAATTTATATTAGGAACTTGGAGCACTTAGAGGCCTTATGGGTTAAAAACCATACTTTCCTTTATATATATATATATATATATATATTTTTGTAGATAAACATTATGTTACACACCCTTCAAAAGGTGTGTACCATATACACCTTATAACTAAAAAATATATATATAATTTCATAGTTTCTAAGTCATAATTAAAAATTTAAAAAAAAAAATTGAGAGGTATATATCATAATATTTGTCTAATTTATAAGAGTGTTGAACTATTGCAATGAGAAGGTGATATAGCCTCCGTTTGGGAAGTGGGTTGGTTTTTTGACTTTTTTGATTATTTTAGCCTGGGCTAAAAGTTTGGTTTGGAAAGGACTTTTTGGCCTTTTTGATTTTTTTTTGTGAGAGAAAAGTGTAATGATTATAGATTGGATGTGATATTTTGTTTGTTGTAACTAAATTAGTTTATTTTATTTTTTGTGACTAAAATAACTCCAAACTTCCTTGCCAAACGGAGCCATAGTCCTTTAACATGTATAACGAGAAACACTAGAAACCCATAATTAATTTATAAGAGTGTTGAGTACTACATATTTTAAAATTTGGCATTTAATGTCATATTATTGTGGACCAAGTTAAAAAAACATATTATTAAGAGTGAAAATTTTCTCATATATAACTGCGCTTTGGCAAGTAGTTTGGGTTTGGGTTGGGACTAAACAAATATAAAAAGATATAATATACAGTAAGAGAAAATATTATATTTAAATTATAATTATTTTTTTTTATAAAAAGTAAAAAAATCAAAAAATTTATTTCCGAACGAAACTTAAAAAGCTAAAAATTAAGTTAAAAAAGTTCTTCCTAAACAAACCCATAATAATGATATTAGTGGTGGTACTAGGCATTTACTCTAGGGAAAATTACATTTTAGTGGAATAATAAATAAAAAATTACATTTTTATGATAATACAACTCTCTTGTGTATAGTATAAATTCATTCATATATTTAGTGTAACTATTCATATGTATTTAAATTATACCCAAATTTTTTTTATCTATAATACAATTATTTTGTGACCGTCTCATCTATTTATAATTTTTCGTATGCTCTAGACTAGTATCATCAAATAAAAAATCTCATTGTATTATGATTTGGATTGTAGTTGTTAGTAAGGGGTTGTTTGGAGTGTCTTAAATAAATGCACTTTTTGTCATTTTGGACTAAAAAGTTGAGGAAAAAAATATAGATTTTGAGTTAACTTTTTGATTTTTTATGAAAAAATATGTATTAAAAAATTATATAAAGAAGTGTGTAGGAGAAGATTAGAGATGTGTATTGTACAGCCGTACAATCTGCACAGCCGAATTGATGGTAAGAAATTATTGGCTACTTTTTGGGTATTGCATTGGACGGTTTTGTTTGGTCCATGGGGCCATCACGAGTCCCATTTTGATAATCTGAATAGTTTAATGTGTAGAACTCGTCGAGTACTATATGCCTATAAAAAATCACGTTGATCAGATATTGATACCTATCTGATCAGATTTGTTTTTTTTCAATCGTTAATTATAACACCATCCATTTTTTATACAAAACTGATTTGATCGGGTAGTTATCGATATCCGATCAATATGATTTTTTACAGACATATAGTACTCGACGAGTTCTACACATTGAACGGTTCAAATTATCAAAACGGGACCTGTGATGGGCCTCCGCGAGCTGAACAACAGTGTGTGAAAATTACACCCAAACTGTGCAATTTTTCTTAACAAACGCTACACAGCGCTGAACATACATGATTGCTGAGTTATACTATGGAAATTTAATTTTTTAATATTTTTTTTATAAATAATGATAACTTTTTAACTTTTTGAATAATTTTTTGATTTTTTGTCTTTTTAGGGAGATGGGCCTAAATTTGTTAAAAATATGGCTTCTAAAAAAAACATTTGGTACATTTTTAATCTTTTAACTTTTTAAAATAGCTTTTTAAAATAAATTGAGTTTTTGCCAATAAAATAAAATAAACTTATCAAATAAATTAATATTTTTGTAAAGATAAGATTTTTTAATTAATTGACCGACTTTAGTGAAAGACGAGTTATATATTTTATTTTATAATTTTTTATTAGCCAATGACATTATGCCCCCATTTGAAAAGGGTCAAAATAATTTAATTAGACTAAAATAGTCAATAAAATAAAATATTCAATCACATATTTTTTTTTATTTATTCACATATTTTTTTATCAAAGAATTAAAATAATCAATTAAAATAATTTATTCCTAAACACCCCTATATAAAATAGTATCCAGGGTTCTTGCACTATTTATGATGTTGATATTTTCTCAATTAAACAGTTATGATAGATGATTTGACCGCCAATTTTTTAATTAAAAATTTTAAAATTAAAAAAAAAAATCACTTTAACGGCTATTATAATTTTTTTAACTTAAAAGTAATAATAAATTTATAGGGATTTCTTTTTACAAGTATTTACATCTTAATTAATTTATAAGATATTTTTATATTTCAATAAATCTTATTATTTGATCAATCAATCGTAATTTTCATATTTAAAGTATTTTATAGATATTTCTACCTTTATAAATATTTTTTGAACGGTTAGTAATTTTGTAATATGAACATTCATATTTTACAATGTCATTATTCACATTGACGTGTGAATGTTCACTTTGACAATGTAAATATTCACATTGACATGTTAATATTCATATTGACGGGTTGAACATTCACATCATAGAACATTCACACTATAAATATAAATATTATTAGGAATGTTTTAATAATTATGTCACTCATATAACTTATTAAAATATAAAAAAATAATATAAATTAAATGAAATATAAGCATATGAAAAGAGAATGAAGAAGTACTCTATACATTTAGGCCAAGTTTGGCAATCTAAAAATAATTCATTTTTTTATTTTTTTTCTATCATATCACCTCTCTATTTTTTTTGTATATCTTTTTATAAAAAGACAAAAAATATATTTATTTAGGTCATTCTAAACAACCCTTAATATTTTATGACTATGATATAATAATACATATCCTCAATACAAAAAAAGTTCTTATATTTGTTCGTTTTTGGCGCCTCCCGACCGAATGGATTGACGATGACTCCCCTTGATGTGCTTCTTTTGGGAGAGGGGGGATGTTCATCTTCTTTTTTTTTAATATTTTTTCCACTTCAAGTGTTTGTTTGTCGGTTTTTTTTTTTTTTGTGTGTGATAGAATTATTATATAAAGTAAATTACAAATATACCTCTGAAATTTATTTATAATATAGATTATTTTTATGATTTAAAAAATTATAAATATTTTATTGTTAATATTTTTTATTTAACAGAATTAATTAAAAAAATAAATTCATAATTATTTTCCTATAAAATAATAAAATTATTGAAATTATTAATTGAAATATATTTCTAACATCATTAAAACTGTTAATTGACTTGATAATTTATTAATAAAATGACCGATTTGTTATGAAATTAAAAATCTCAGGGAGTGGAATATAATTTTCAAAACTACGGGGGGCGATTCGTATTTTAATCAAATCTCAGGGAATGTATTTGTAATTTAACTTATTATATATTATTATGTAATTTTTATGAGGACAAAATTTGTGAGTTGTTCACATGGTTTAAGTAATTAGTCGAGATAGATTTAGATAATTCTGATTAGTCGAGGTGTAACACACTTGAATGAGATAATTAGATGAGGATTGAAAGTCTAAGATGATGATAGAGTTTCTGTTTGGATAAAGATGAGACTTTTAAGCGAGTTCATCCTAATCCTAATAAAAGAATTGTTATCATTGTAAGTAATAGAGTATAAGACTTTTAAAAGACGAAGACACTATGATTATAAAAGGAAGGCACTCTCATTGGTTTGGGTCGAGATTTTTGTATCAGATGAGGATTGAGAGTTTAAGATGATAATAGACTTTCTGTTTGGATAAAGGTAAGACTCTTAAGCGAGTTCATCATAATCTTAATAAGACGAGTGTTATCATTGTAAGGAATAGAGTATAAGACTTCTAGAAGACGAAGCACCCTCGTTGGTTTGAGTCGAGATTTTTGTTAGATTATTTGATTAACTTGATTGTCAGAGTGTCTCCAAGTGAACGAGTCACTAATTTTGTTGTCTTTTTGCGTATACGTATTAGGTTTCTTTATTCTTACACGTGCTCTACGGCTTAGTTCTGAAAATTTAACACTCACAATTTTAATATTAAAAATATATTTACAAATAATTATATTGAAAACTGATGAAGATTAATCTACATGGCCTGAGTTAATTAGGCGAATTGGCAAGAGAAGAGGTGAATCTTCGACGACACTAGTGTGGTTCTAATACCAGATTTAATTTGAATATTTCCCATCTTATTCTCCTTTCCTTATCCTTTTATGGAGCTTCTGATATGAGGTAGTTAATTATAGTGACCAGACCTAAAATTTTATTTGTATCAAGAATACTATTTTTATATCATTTTTATTAATGTAATACTGAAACCCTATGGTATGCATTCTTTTATATGTGTATATCTTATGCATTTTATCACAAAAAGTGTAATTTTATTACAAAATATAATAACATTAATCACAAAATGATTAATCTCGTTACAAATTAACATATGATATTTTCTATTACGTCAATTTATAATGAGATTACACATTTTGTAATTGATGTTACAAATTTTGTGACAAAATTACATATTTTTGTAATATGGTGCATATCATTAAGAGAGCAGATTGAGAGTTCTAAAAATAAAAGCACTAACAGCTTTAATGAGCTGAAAATGTGAAGAAAAAAAAACAACAACAACACCAAAAACAACTATCAAATCATTGGAAGGACTAACTCATTAGAACTCTCCTAAAACTCCCTATAGTGTTCTCAAGCATTTCTCTATCATTGAAAGGGGTACACACACAAGAACGAATCCAAAATTATTCCTATGAAATACAAAAATATATTTAAAAGTATAAAATCAATATTTGATATTTTAAAAATTTTTGAAGGTACGATCCTTGCACACCGTACCATTTCCCACTGTAATACCTTATCATCACATCCGGACTTGACCCTACTAATTAATTTAAAATTGGGCAAATTACATATACCTCTTTTGAGGTTTAGCTAAATTACAGATATTTCTTAAAGTTTCAAAAATTACAAATATTCCTTAAAGTTTATATTTTCATAACAAATTGTCCCTTGAGGTTTATATTTTCATAACAATTTACCCCCTAATTTGTTATGTAAATATAACCTTCAGGAGGTATCTATAATTTCTCAAACCTCAAGAAGGTATCTGTAATTTTACTAAACCTCAAGAGGGATATATGTAATTTGCCCTTTAAAATTTAAGCTAACATCTTTTAACGACACTTTCAAGCGATTGTTAAACTCCTATCATTTTAATGTAATGTATCTCCCATCTCACATAGTTCAATAACCATATTAATTACAGTGGTATTATATACATCAATTAATGTATTAATTATTATATCAATACTAATTCATTAATCACATTATAAATATTAAAAAAAATTTAAATTATATCATATTATTAATTGATGCACCAATTAATACAGTAATTAGTACATATAATATTATTCTATTAATTATGCTTACATTATAATTTTATTATAGCTGTTACATTAGAAAAAATAATCATAGTGCTAAATGGGTTTAAACTTTTCTAAAAATTTTACATTATCACATGTGATCTCTATTGTTGAAAGAAAAAAACAAAAGTCAAAAACGGTGGGTGTACACTACACTTGTCAAATGGGGATAGCAATAAAAAGTGTGAAGGTGTTGGATAGTATGGGTGAACTAGATCGCACGCAATCACCCACTCCTTTCGCTTTCCTTGCAAATTGCAAGATTAACGCTTCGTTTGAGATGGGTTCGCTTTATGATATTTTGACTTTTTTTTTTTTTAATTTGGGGTTAAAAAATTTTATTTTAGAAGGATTTTTTGACTTTTTATAAGAAAAAAATATAATGATTATGGGTTAGATGTGATGTATTGTCTCATTGGATTAAAAAATTTATTTTATCTTTTTGTAATTAAAATAATCTCAAATCCAATCTAACCCTTTTTCCAAACAAAGCCTAAGGGAAGTGTTTCCCCTTAAAAGATTGCACACTATAGCCCTATTTGGGGGGCGTTTGGTGCGGCTATTAAAACAGATTATAACTTATAACTTAATAGATTATAGATTATAAATTTAATCAGAAGCTGTTAACCTGTTTTGTATAACTGTTAGATTATAGATTTAAGTTGTTGAGTAGTGTTTATTTAATAAGCTGTAAAATAACTTTTTGTTATGTAATGTCTTTTTTACCCTTATTAGATATAAAAATGGTTAACCTATTTCATTTTCTTCATTTTTTTTATTACATGCAATTAATATAAAAATTGTGATTTATTTTTTCATTATGCACAATATCAATTAATTAAACATTGTGACTTTTTTTTATTATAATACAAATTATAATATAAAAATTGTTAATTTTTTTAATTTATTATTAATTCATTACAATTAATATTAATTAATAATATAAAAATTGTTAATTTTTTTAATTTATTATTAGTTCATTACAATTAATATTTATTAATAATATAAAAATTGTTAACTTTTTTTAATTTAATAATTCAACACAATACCAAACCCTACCGCCGGCAGCCCTAGCCACCGTCGGCTGCACCCTTCTTCTCCTCCTCCTCATCCCACACTCCAGCAGCCTTCTGCAAAATCGGAGTGAACACTGAGAGAGTTAGGGTTGATCGCGAAAAGAGAGAGAGAGAGAGAGAGCTACAGTTGATGGCGATCGCAACGCCAGAGAGGAGAAGAAGGGTTTCAGATCGCAATGGGTTTCATAGCACAGCCAGAGAACAACGTCGGGGAAGGAGGGAGGGAGAGAGGGAGAGAGAGAGAGAGAGAGAGATCTGGTTCATAACGCTGGAAATCGCCTCTCTCTTACACGCCAAAAATCGCCACTCTCTCTTTCTCTCTCTCTCTCTCTCACAGAAATGAATAGTGATTTTGTGGTTTATATAATGGCAATTTGGTAATACTTCAAATTAGTGAAGGACATTTAAGTAATTTCGACACCCCTCCGCATAATTTAGTTGCGGAAGTTGCTCCGAGCTGCTTCTGATTTTCGACTTTTTTATGTAAGAAAAAAATCTGTAGAAGCTTAAGTTGTTGGCCTGAAGCTTAACCAAACATTCTGTAGTAGCTTTTTAGAAGCCAAAAGCTATAATCTGTTCAAATTAAGCTACTGCAGAATGTTTGGTTAATAACTTTTCCTATCTTCTATAATAATAGAGGTAATTGAGATGATATGCATCCTTATCAAAAACCCTTTATATAAATTAGATAAAAAAGTATTTGATCCTATTAAATTGATCAATGAAAATCAAATTAGTGGTTCATGCAATGTTACATTCATGATCATGATGGATGAGGATTGAATTGAACACTTCTTTTGACTTTTGTGGTTAGGATTGGATTATGAAGTTTCATCATCGACTTTAGAGTATTTTGAGTGACTTACTAAAGTGTCATTATTATAAAAAATTGACTAAAAACTCAAAATTAAACTCTTCAATTATAACGATTTTGATTTAGACTTTATTTTTGAATTTGGAAATTCATATCCTTAACTATTGTTTATTTCATTTTCATTGCTAGTTAAGTTTGATTATTTGGGAGTTATGGTTATGTTTGAAATAGGTTGAGAATTAGTTTTTCAAAAGAGTTGTTGCCCCAGATTTTTGCCTGTTCGCTCGAGCGTTTTTTCTTGCGCTCGAGTGATCTTTTACAGTTTACAAAACTACTAGAAGTGTGGTATCTTCGATTGAGCAATTTTTCTTGCGCTGAAGCGGTCTTTTGCAGATCTGAACTTCTAGGAGAGGGTCATTATACGCTTGAGCAGTGTCTTTGGTCGATTGAGTGGTGTCACTTATTATGTCTGACGCTCGAGCTGTGTTTTTGGTCGCTTGAGCTGTGTCACTTATTATGTTTGACGCTCGAACAGTGTTTTGGTTGCTTGAGGATCTGCACGTATATCAATTATTTTGAGTCACTTTTCACTTCCTCTCTTTCTCACTAAAAACATTCTAAGCCCTAGTTCTTCACTTACTCTCTCTCTCTTTCTAGTTCTTGCATTCTAGCTCCAAATACTCCCAACTTATTAATTTCTACACCCTAGCCCTTTGAAGAAAAAGGTAGAGCACGTCGAGGGCTTTGTCTTAATCAGAGGAGTTATCATTTTCGGCTCTGCCAAACTTTAACTCTAGTTCTCGCTTGTCTTTTATTTTGAGGTAGAGATTTCTTCGACTTTTGGTATGATTTTTACCTTAATTATTTGTCTATTGAAAAGGTCTAGTGATTTGGAAATTTTTGGGTTAGACCTAGGGTTTAATTTTGAATTGAAAAATAGGGATTTTTAAATGGATTCTTGAGAAATGTTGTAGGAATATGTTTATGATTGAGATCTGTTAAAATGATGAATTTCTTTACTTAAAATTGATTTTGCTTTTGTTCTAAAATTATGGATATTTAGTTTTGTGAAAGAAAATGAAAAACGATGTTAGGTTTGGTAAGAACAGAACAATGTATATGTTGATGATGATGGTGGAGTTGGATACGTAATATCACTCCCATGTTGAAAATGAAGAGATTATATATGTTGTTGGAAAATTATTTATTGTATAGAAATATCTGTTTTGGTCTATAGCTTTGATTGTTGTAGAAATTGCACGAGGATTAGGTGAATTAAAACTAATCATTAATTCATCCATTTTGCATTGAACATTATTACATACTTAAACATTGAAAATGTTTTGTTTTGAGAAAAAAATGATGAATACCTTGGTGAATCTGGTTAGAAGGTGTGGTTGTGGTTGTTGTTATGTTGGCCCGTGTGTCATTGGTGAAGGTCTAGAAACTCACATGATTAGGTATCGATTCTTCCGAATACCTTGGTCTATAGCTTTGATTGTTGTAGAAATTGCACGAGGATTAGGTGAATTAAAACTAATCATTAATTCATCCATTTTGCATTGAACATTATTACATACTTAAACATTGAAAATGTTTTGTTTTGAGAAAAAAATGATGAATACCTTGGTGAATCTGGTTAGAAGGTGTGGTTGTGGTTGTTGTTATGTTGGCCCGTGTGTCATTGGTGAAGGTCTAGAAACTCACATGATTAGGTATTGATTCTTCCGATTAGTACCGGTAAAATGACTTTGGTAGTACTTGTATAGCTTATTGGCAAACACGTACCTAGAGATTTATAGTGTTTTGTGTACATTGCCTTATTTTCTATTATAAAAGGATTATTTTCATGAATTGATTTATAATCTGACATTGTATAGTTTTGAAATGGAAATGAGAAATATTTGACAAATGACATGCATGTGCATTCACCTTATGACATTGTTAAGATTCATATATTACGTTAAAATATCTCTATTGAATTTTGGTTTATCCTATGTGGAAAATAACTTTTCGGTGTTGATGATATACCTCCATCAAAGACATAGCTTGGGAAGACTTGGAGCCAATGGCTTCCGTTTTGTTATTTGATGTAATTATTTTTGTACAAGCTTTGGACTTTAATTGTATTGAATTGAACTCATTTTGATGTAACCAAGTATTGTCTTGGAAATATGTAGCTATTAGGGCATATAATTACTTAGATTTTACTTTTCTTTTAATTCGTGTATCCATGTCATATGCTATAGATTTAAGATCTAAAATTTATGAATGTATAACACATGTCATCTTTTGTATCATCAAGTTCATAAATGAAATATAAAATATGATGTCATTGTTTAATTGTAAGCAATATTATGTGATAGATTATTGTTATTATTTCAGAACGTTGCATCAATAATTAGTTAAAGCCACATAAAAACAAAAATAAAAATAAAAATAGAAATAGGCTCTGTTTGGAGACTTGAATTTATAGTAAAAAAGTCATTATAAATTGTCAAAAAAACTATTTAAAATAGTCAATTCCTAAATGGGACTAGTTAAATCCCTCCAACTTATAAGGAATTCATTCGAATTTTATCGCTACTGTGTTTATGCAATTTTATTTTTCATGTTCTAATATTGATTGTAAAAAAAATAACAACCTAAAACTCAACCAAATTTTAGCGTCGATAAAAAAATGAACCTTTAGTGGGTGGATTTTCTAACCCACCCATTAAAGGTTGTGGCTCCAATGTACACCCCCTCCCCTCCTCCCTAAAAAAATATTTCTAATTACCTGATGTGTTTTTTTGTTAACGAAAAATTAACTTGAAAAAATTAAGCATTTTTTTTTTGTTCACAAAATATTCGTCTCAATTAATCCTTCAAAAACATATTTTCCTTCCATCTCACATATATTAGAAATTATCGAATATAAGTTTTAGAGTAACTTCAAGAAAATAAATAAATGAAATATTTAATCATTAAGCCACTATTTAAAATTCTAATTCTAATTCTAATTCTAATTCATAATTTTTTTTATATACTAAGACCTCGTTTGATAATTTAATTTTTTAATTAAAAAAAGTCCAAAAATTATTTAAAAAATAAATCATTAAAATATAAGTCAAATACATAAGTTATATATTCACAGCTAAAAATTATTCTAAAACACAAATTTTTTTTCGCTTCATAAAAAAATTAAAGGATCAAAAAAATCATTTAAAAGTCAAACTCCAAATAAGGCTTAGGTGATGAATTTTAACTACCTAGGACAAACTTAATTGGTTGATTACCTGGTTACCATTATTATCAACTTGAAGAAAACGAAAAGAAATAAAAAAGAAAGAGTTACCATTATTATCAAGTTGAAAAAAAGGAAAAGAAATAAAAAAGAAAGAGGCAAACATTGCTCAAAGTAAAAGAAGGTTTGCCTTCTCTTGTCATTTCAATTTGAAACACCGTTTGAGGTTGGTAAATTCATTTTGAAATAGATTTTGATGATCTAAATTATTTAATTTTTTTGATTTATTAAGTAAAATATTTATGTAAAAAATAAAGCTAATTGGATATCTGTAACTATATGTTTGAATTATATTTATTTTAAAAAAATGAATGACAAATATAATTTTAAGAATAACTATCTATTTTTTGTAATACAAATTTGATTCAAACATATAACTATTAATATTCAATCATCTTGATTTTTTTATAAATATTCTATTCAACAAATCTTAAAAAATAAAAGGTCTAAAATATTAAAACGGGACTTATAATAGACTTTACAAACCCATCAAATTCTCTTATATTGAGATATGAGATGTGAGTATAAAAGAAATTTAACCTTCGTTAAGAATCAAAAATTACTTGTTCATCCACTGAAAAAGCAACTGCGGGTAAAAATGCAGTGTACGAGCAAAGGTTGAGTAATTCGGCACTGTAAAAAGTATAACCTTAATATTTTTATGCGATTCATTAGAATAAAATAAAATGTTGTTAGCAAGCAAAAAAAATAGTTGAAAATATATTATAAGTATAATTATCATCCACTATTATTATACCTTAATGTTAGGAATGCAAAATTAAAATACAGAATGTCACAGAAAATATAATAATATGTTGAGATTTATTCTGAATACAAAATCCTTTATAACTGAATTTTTTAATGGGCCATGCTACAGACCCCCAGTGGGGTGACCCCCCTAACAACCCCAGTGAGGTGTCACCCCCTCATTCGCTGAAAAAAAAAAAAAAAAAACAAAACAAAAAAAAACAAACAATTTTTGACCAATGGGAGGAGACCCCAGTGACCCCACTGGGGGTGTTAGGCATTTTTCTTTTTTAATCTCAGGCTCCAACTGCTTTTTTATGTGAGCCATTCTATTATTTATTTTGTGTTTGTAGCTTGCTAACTGTTACAAGGATAGTCTTTTCATTGAAAAACTAAGGGAGGATTATTCTATTTCATTCTAATAATTAGTGGTGTTTTGAAAAGTTGGTAAAAAGTTAATTTTTTGACTTTTTAACTTTTTTAGTGACTTTTTTGACAAAAGCTTGCTTTTTTGACTAAAAAAAGTTAAAAAGTCAAAAAACTGGCTTTTTTGGTGTGTTCCCATGTCTGTTGCGTTATTGCGTTGGGTTGTTTTGGCAACCTAATTAAAAGGCAGTTTTTAGCTTTTAATTTATTTTAAATCACATCACATCTCACATTTCTTATTTATAAAAAGACAAAATAGCAAAAAAAAAGTCAAAAAATTATCTTTTAACCGACTTTTCAAAACACTCCAAAGTGGCATCGAATTAGTATTCCATCACAAAATATATTGTAATGTATTATAAATGATATCATCATTTATCATTGAAAGAAATAATTGATGAAGAATTACCATTTCATTCTATTTTATTTTATTTTATTAAACCAAACACTATGTAAAGATTTAACTTATTTGCATGGCATCTGGATTCTCCATACATATTTAGACCCAATCTTGTGTGTTAAATATTTATTTAATTAAAAAAATTAATAAATTCAATAATTATGATCACATAATTTTATTATATTTACCTTAAAAAAATAAATCAAAAAATTTTATTAATTTAATATTTTACATAAATAATTTATCCCAAACTGATAAGTCAAACGATTTATAAATAATAATATTCCAAGTATATAGTGTTCAAGAAACTTCTAATTAGTGCAATAAATTCATTGCCAATTTGTCAAATTTACCAATTGCCAACCATGGACCTTTTGCCATTTGCCTCTACAAGTTGCATGATTGACTAGACAAATGAGTAACCCATCAACCCATCCCATCATAGCACCATGCCAACGAAAAAAAAAAAAAGTTTTTTTAAAAAAAAAGAAAAAAAAGAAGAAGTTATCAATGGGGTATTGAGTTAATTAATTACATTTTGATCAACTATAAGCCGAGGGCTTTCACTTCGGTGGCACTTTCCCAATTCTCACGTGTGAGAGAGTTTTGGATTTCGTTTGGAAAGTCAGAAGTTAGCTTTTTTTAATTAAAATAGTTATAAAAAATAAAATAAATTTTTTAATCACAAAAAATAAAAAAAGATTTGGTCAAAATCTTCTCATAATAAAATTTTAATGTATTAAAGACAAGCACATAAAATTTTCATTGAAAAGTTTAATACATACCACTATTATCAAAATCTTAAACTTTAAAATAATATAACTTTTGATGTAGATATCGGTTTTTAATAAAATTAGTATTTTTAGAATCCTCTTATCAAGATCTATCAAATAAAATCTATGTTAACTATGAAAATCTTTTAAAAAAAAATTATTACCGTCAAAATTGATGTAAACAGGTAATATGTTACTTTGGCAATATTATTCAAGAAAAAAAAAAGAAGATATTTATTTTATCCTTACTCAATTATGTGTTTCTCCTTAGGGGGTTTATGACGCAAAATAAATTGAGTTGTCATTTTCACCAAATAAGGATCTAATAGAGAAGTTTTGGCTAAATTTTCCAAAAATAAAACATTACACCAAACTCATAATCATTACATTCTTTCTCTCACAAAAAAATCAAAAATCCTTCCCAAATAAGATCTTTTAGCCACAGGCTAAAATAATTTAAAAAATTAAAAAGCTAAAAAACCAACTCCCTTTCCAAACGAATCCTAAGAATCCAACCTGATTAGAGATGAAATAGGGTTGTAGAATTCAATTAACTTCTATTTATACCCCTTGATCATCTGTTCACACTCACCATATATATTAATGTTTTCGTTGTCCCAGAGAATACACTATATATATATATATATTTTTTTTTGATCGGTAAATGTTAGTTGTTAGTTATTAGATTAGCACCTATGTGAGAAGATATCCTCACTTTTGGCAAAGCACCTAAGTGCTTGCACTCTCTTAATTCAATCCCTAAGGGAAATTGAACCCATGATCTCCTTGGGACTAAACTCTAAGGAAGGCATGGTGGCCAACTGGGTTAGGATATATATGTTTATATATATATATATATATATAACATTTCGATTCTCTAACGCTGTATTTTGGTTGGAAGATTTGAGAAGAGAAAGAAAAAAAGTAAGTGAAATGAGAATAAAATATACTTACATTTTACCTAATTTCACATCCCTTTTCTCTTTTCATTTCCAAATCTCCTAACTAAACACAATATAAAAGAAAAAAACTTTATTTTTTATAATAATCATAGTCTAGTTTTTAGTTTTTCACATTTTTGTGAAAAACTAAAATTTAAAAACAAAACTATTGAAGGTGGGAAGGTGAATATCATTCATTGTTTTTGGGGATAATTAATTATTATTTAAAAAAAACAATGAAATTATTAAATTTTAATGACACTCAAAGTAACGATTATTAACTACAATGGAAATGAGAATTTCTTAAAATTTTGTTCATGTAAAAATTTCTAAAAATGTGCCTTGAAACTCCATAATAAATTTAAGGATTATTAGATACCTGAGATTATGGTCATAATTTGGGAATAAATAATAACATGAGAAAATGGCTCAGACGATAAATATTTTTGCTTTTTTTACCTAAACAAATGGATCATTACAATAACCTAATATAATTAAACCATTTTATAGACAAAAAAATTCTAATTTTTAAAAACTTTTAGCATTGCTTTTAGTCTAGACATACCTACAATTTTGACTTGATGTTTAAATTTTTAAATTTCTTTAAAAAAAAAAAAAAAACACTATAAACAAAAATAAGTCAAACTTTGCTCAAGATAAAAAAATAAAAATAAAAATAAAAAAATAGAGAAATAAACGAAATAATAAAAAAAAAAACACCATAATTACCTTATGGTGATGGTTAACTAGTTTTACTAAAGGACATTTGGTCCATAAATTCAAATTTAAATTTTACTTGGTCAAAACGTCACATTTTAAAATATTTTATCTATAAGGATATACTTAAGCGAGATGACCAAAATAGCCATGTATATATATTGTATTCCTAAACCAAGCCCTAAACAAACCGTCTCTCTTCTCTCTCCCTCTCTCTCCTCCCTCATCTTCTTCGCATCTTCTTTGCCTCCAACTGAGTCCTTCAATGAACTAGTCCACAGAGAGGAGAGAGTGGTGCGATGGTCCATGGCGACGATGCAGGTGTCGCCGCCAGCGTAGCACACGGGTCATCCAAAGTCATCAATTTTTCTCTCTCTTCTCCCTATCTCTCTCGCTACAACACATTTTTCTTCTCCGCTGAGAACACTTGGGCCAGCCCGCCGCTCCCACTTCCATCGCCACTGCAGCAAAGCCCCACACTCAAATATATACTCGATCTATACCGATCGTAGACCTTTGGTTCGATCGCAAACCACCTGATGTGGGCTAAAAGGTACCACATTGAGGCCACTTAAGTTACATTTTTAGTCTTTTAATTTTATTTATTTGATGGAGATGATGTGTTTCGTGCATTTGTACAGATTTGGCAGGAAATATGAAAATTCAATTAAAAAGGGCGCGAAAGCAGATTCTCCGAGCGAGAAGTGAAGAATCTGAGCCAGCCAGACCACCGTACGTGCGGCCAAGCTTAACCGTACGTGCGGCACACCACCGCTCGTGCGGCCCACATGGGCGCTTGAGCCCTAGGGACGCGTGCACGAAATTTTTGGTCTGTTTTGCTCCGAATAAAAGACAGAAAAAATAGCCAAAATGAGGGTTCGAAAATTAATTCAGAGAAAAGGAAGGCTAGGTTCCAAAGAGGGAATATTCCACCAAAGCTTGAAGGACACTTCCATGGGGGTTTCTTCCTCATCTTCTTCATTTTTTCACTCCTCCATGAGTGGCTAGTCGTCTTTTTTAGGGTTTTGATGAAACCCTAGCCATGTAATAGGATTTCTCATTAGCTTTAATTGTGAATTGGTTTGAATGGATGTATGGATGATTTAGAAGTTTTTAATATTTGTTTCTTTCATCTCTTCAAGCATTTTTACTCTCTGTGATTGTCTAATACTTTCCATACATTAGTTTTATTTGTGTTTGTATTTAAAGTACGAGACGAGTCATGCTATGAGAGACGGGTCGTGTTGCTATCATAGTTTAGAGCAAACGACTCGTACTACTCGGGATGATTTGTGCCTGTACGTTGAATACAACAACCCTCTTGATCAATATTTCAAACTTGTAGTTGTGAAATATTGGGTAGTTCAAACCGAATCGCAATTGGTGACCAATGTTAAATCTCATTCATGTGGTTAGTGGTGAATTCTTTACTCTAGGATTTTTCCCGAAAATTAATATCTCAAACCCTAATTTTAGTTGTCAGTCTAATTCCTCAATTTCTTTTAATTGCTGTTTAGTTATAAAATCAATCTTATCTTTTTAATCAAAATTAATTTAGGAATTTTGCAATTGAATTAATCTAATTTTACATTTGTCCCTGCGAATCGATGCTTGGACTTGCTATTATTTTAAAAAAATTTAGTATAATTTAATCATTTATTTTTAATATATTCAACGACCCATCACCACCGATCTCCTGACGATCTAAACCCTACCCGCACCGTCACCTTCTCTGCCATAGGTTTAGAAATTGAGCAACATATCAATTTTTTGTCGTGAAACAGATTTGAAACCTTCATTATAAGTTTGCACGTCATCTTAATGTTTTTTCCCATAACATTGTGGGTATGATTGACCAATTTAAGGTTTATTTGAAGGTAGTGTGTAGATTTCCAGTTTGTAAAGCAAAAACAAATCAGTGTATTTGGTTTGAATTTTTTACATTAAACTAAATTTTTTAATTTTTGTATTTTATTTTTATTTTTAGTGAATATTTTTAAAATTTTAAAATTTTTAATTTTTATTTTACTTTTTTAAATGTGCCTTACTTAGATGTATTTAAAATGTAAAAAATTTATGAAAAAATATTTTAAAAAATTAATAAATATATAAAAATACAAAAAATATACTGAATTTTCGTTTTTTTTTTTATAATTTCGGTACTTTGTGAATTTTTAAAAGGCTTTTCTACATTTTTTAATATTTTTTTAGGTATATTTATGTTAAATATGTCTAAAAAGTAAAAAAAAAATTATTTAAAATATTAAAAAAATTTAATAAAAACAAAAAAATACAGAAAACAAAAAGGTTTTTTTTTTTTTTTCTCTGAAGTTGAGAACCAAGCAAATGCTTCTGGTTTAATTGCAGGTGACAGACAAGTACTCGAGTATATTGACAAAGCAGCACATAGAGACGTTTTGTGAAAATACGGGCTGAGAAAAGTCAATTCTTGGCTGAGAAGCTCAGGATTGTTGAACAGTGTTTCGAGTTTTGGTTCAAAACTTGAGATCCAAATTTGTATTTTTTTCTTCAGATTGTTATTCTTTTACACGTTCACCATTTTTCGACAGATAGCGGACGTGATCCAATTTTTTATTTATGGACAGAGTGTCCAACCCTATTTTATATATATATATATATATATATATATTTTGGTCTTTGTTGTGTAGATTGATCATATATATAATTGTTGTTTTAGTGAGGAATAATTTCAACAGAAAAGAGATCTGGAAAAAAAAATTTAAACAGATCATGGAATTGAACAAATAAAATTTGTACAAATATGAAAATTTTGTATAGAAAAATAAACATATAAAAAAATGGAAATAGATAGTTAAAAAAATTAAACAAAAAATAAAATTTAGACAAATATTTGGACAGATAAAGGATAAAATTGAACAAATAGTAAAAAAATATTTAAACAGATAGTCAAAAAATTCAACAAATAGACAAGGTATAAAAATGGAAATAAAATGTCCTTCAAAACAACGAAAAAACTTCTCGCCAAACTATTACACAAAAGATAAATCTCTCACCAACAAAAAAATATCCATTGGACCTAATGCTTTAAACAATTGCTAAATTGGACTTTTCAACAATTTTCTCTTTACTAAAACCCAGAAGGCTTTCACAATTCACATTACCTGTTCTAAACTCTTTCTTTTTGTTTTGTTTTCTGGTTTCATAATTTCCCCAAGTATAGTAGAAGAAACAAATACAACACAAACTAACATAAGAAGATAATATATACAATCCAAACATAACCAATCTTAGACGAAACTTTGAAAGCAAACACCACAAGAAGACATGCTCTACTAGAAAGACAAAAACAAAAACAAACAAATATAGACCAACCATCCGTACTAATCAATAGGCTAATCAACTGTGAGGAACAACACTACCAATTTTAGGCCTACTCAAGAACACTACCATCAAATCCCATATGTGCTGGAAGGACTTGAAGATGATATGATGCTTGGTCCGGAAACTCAATGACTAGTGAGTGAGTGAGTGAGGCAGGGAGAACTAAGGCAGTGTGTTGATAACTAGCCCATTTGATTAGAAGATGCAATTATGGCCAAAGGTCTGAAAATTTCTAATTGAGAATGCATTACGTGCAAAGGTTTTCTAGGGAAGTTCTTATACAAGGGATAGGACAAGTAGGGTGACTACAACGCATGGTTATTAGGAAGCATTTGGTACTGTTTGTTGAACTTTTTAGCCCACTTCCAAAATTATCAAATAGGTTGGTGTATAAGAACTAGGGTTGACAATATGAGGTGCAGTCTTGACAAAAAGTCAAGAGAATTTCACATACTTCGTGTTATGCAATTAATACCACTGATTCTATACCCATTTCCAATCACTGGTTGTTTAGAGATATAGATAACAATAAGAAAATCATCACCAGCAACTAACAAATTCCTGATAGACTCAAAATTCGTTAAATGAAAGAAGATAAGATACATGTTCCCTGGTCTTTTAGTGAATGATTCTTAACAGCATGTGTATGTGAATATATGCATGATGTTACAATAATTTATATAATCAAATTGATAACATAACATTTAGATCAATAACAACATAATCAAGTCAAGGAAAAAAAAACAGAACGAAAGGAACAAGACAAAATGGAAACAAAAGAGACGATTGTCTTCCCTATGTCATATGCGAGCAACATAAGAATTGGCCTGGGTAACATATCTTACCCATCGATATGGATTGTATGTTTTCGATTTCTTGGCTATCTGCAAGTACTTCACCTGCATCAAAGGACAACAGCAAGAACTAGGCAATCAAAGTAAATAAAAGAAACAATCCAGCCAGAGTTCACTACTGATTAATATTTATTTATTTATTTATTGATAAATAAGCATCAGTTTTTTAAAAGAACAAGCATCAAGATGATGCAAAGAATACAATGAAAGAGCAAAACAAAAAAACAGTTTTATTGGTTAATATTTATTTTTGATAAGCAACAATTAGTTATACATTATATGTACACATATATAGTGACCTAAATTGTCAATTCATGATAAAATGACTAAATTGTAATCAGAAAAATAAGGAAGAATCTTACCTGAAGCCTTGAGGCATTATACATTGGTATTGTGAAGGTCATGCTGACAGGTCCAGCTTCCTTTGTGATGTTTCCTATTTGAACAATTACAGTAGCAAAATATTAGGTTAAATCTATCACTAGAACAGATAAATAAACTCGCTGAAAGCTGTCGGTGAAAAGTAATTTTTCAAGATGCTTGATAAGAACAAAATCATACCATGTGATTCCTGTGAAAATGTCAGCTTTGCACGCAGTGTATGTTCAGATCCGCCAACAACCTGGTGTGCATTGCACCATTCAGTAATTTCTTTAAACCATAAAAATAATTGCTACTGCTTGAATACAAGATCTTTTTGTATAAATTGAATTCACACTGAATTTAGGATGCAAAAGCATGAGAGCATTAAGAAGAACCATGCCTTTTTAAGAGCCCATTCAAGTCTCTTATTTGACTCCTTGAAATCAGTCACTTGACCAACTGCACCAGGTTCCAACTCAAAACTAACTCTGAAAAACGAAGCGGAGCATGAACAAACATCAATACTAAGATAAAAATGAAGCTGCTGCAAAAATAGAATGGTCTGCTAGCATTAATTCTGACAATTCTCATTGCTTATGTATTATGTTTCAGTCAACAATTTTTTGAAAACACAAAAACTAATAAAATCTGAAGAACTCTCAGTGAGATTATTGCCGAAGTGTTAACTGAATTTCTCACACAGAACCAGAAATTCAAAAAATTGTTTCAATATGGATTTAAAATTTTTTTTTTTTTTTAAATGATGACCTAGTGCAAGATGCTCCCAATAAAATTAAAATGGGGTCTGGGAAAGGCAAGAGATGTACACAACTTTACTCCCATTTCTAGAAAGGCTGTTTCCAAAACTCAAAAATGCGCCACCAGGGGCGCTAACGACAAGCCTTATTGTTGGGGCAAGATGCCCTTATGGATTTTAAATTAAAAAATAAAGACATGCTGCTTCCCCGTCTGATTATCTTAACAGTAAAAGAGATGCCAATGATCTTCAGACATATTGTGCATTGGCCATTCCTTTTTATGTATTCAATACAATTTAATACCAGGTGCATCAAATATAATTCCCATTCCCATCTCCAAAAGCATGCCACGCTTACTTATTCTCTGAACTGTGCCAGACGTATGCTTTCTTGGTGAAAACATCATCAATTCATTAAAAAGTATAAAATAATATCACAAATATTGCTAACAATCAAAATCTAGGTACTAGACCCCAAAACAAAAAAAATTAATTTTATATATAACCTTCCAAACCGAAATTAACCGTAGTGAACAATACCTAGCGGTATACTTTGGCAGTGGCATCTGCACTTGAATGCTGTTTGCATTGATGCTTGAAGGAAATTCAGCACGTATTTTCAGAATCACTTCAGCCTTAAACAGTACGGGCAAAAGAAGATTAAGACTAGATGAGAAATTTTGAGAATTGGCATTCCTAACAGAAATTATCTGAATAACTGGCATTTCCAGATCACTGCTGCAAGTACAACCTTTTCATTTAATTAACTACACAAGAAAGTTAACATTTACCTTAAGTGCCCCAGCTTCTTCAATCAAAGTGTTAATACGAAAAGGAGGCTTGAATTCCTGAGTCATACGGTAATTCATGACAGGAAATTCACCATCTGGTGGCACCTGAAAATTTTGGCAAGATGAGGCATCTGTTTTAACCGTAGAGAGTTTAAACAGGCACACTCTGAAATTCATCTTTCAAGGTTACATTGTCTTATAATTACTCACCAAACTGAGAGTCCTGTCAATCTCAAAACTATCAAGATGTACAGATTCATGGAAATTGCAATCATCTAGAATCACAGCTCCAGACCCAGAGGAACCACTATAGTCTGTCCAGAAAGTAAATATTTATTAAGGTGGTGAAGAACATATACAAAAGATTGACAAACACCACAAAGAACTCATTTGTAACAGGATAACATCATAATTTCCAATCACAACCCACTACACCATAAATGCAGAAATGAATAAAAGAATAAAAAGGGAATATATAATCCTACAACAAACTTAAAATGCATAATTGTACTAAGGTTAAAAAATAACGCCCAATTAGTATACATTAATGTGTGTTTGGGAGGGAAAAGATTGGGTACGCACTTAACCTTTGGTATATTGCACAAAGTGGTTGTCCCAAGACTTGAACCCATAACCACAAGGTTATTAGGCCAAGGTTTTACCATTGAACCAATGGTCACCCCTAACTGTACTAAGGTTGAAAAGAAAAATAAAGACAAACACAATAATATCCAAACAAAATTAACCGTTCAATTGAATTTAAAAAAGACAAATATATATATATATATATATAAGACTACACTAAAAGGGCTTCTTATATTTGAACTTCTATGCTAGTCCATGCTTTTCCACCTCTGGAATGATGACATAAAAGCATTAAAGAACAATAAGTCATATTTTAAAGGGAAGTAAAACATGTCAATACCATAGATTGATCTCCCGCCTCTTCCTATGCTCAGATCCTCATTGAGAGCTAACCGGATTTCAGGATTGCCACTAAGATAACTCTTCATTTGAATAGTGCCATCAATCTCAGAAGTCAGTATATATCCCTGTTCAACCAATAACATTTTAATGATTATAAACTGAGGAAAAAGATTGACAACAGAATCAAACATTATAATCCAGTTTCGAATATATCCAAGAAAAAATCTACATTTTAACATAACTTATTGGTATAAATCATTGCTGCTTAAGAAAGCAAAAAATATTGTTTGCCCATAAAATATGGTGGTTGTTATTTTGACGCAAAAATAATTTTGCAACATTTTTGTCGGCTGTTCACCCAATGCATTCTTCTCTCAATGCAGGGAGCCGGTCATCCAAAAAAAAAAGACTGCAGAGACAAACAGCATAAAAAACAGGTCTATATATACCCTAGTGATAAAGATTATGGATAGAAGAAAAAGAGCAAATCTGGAATTTCACATAAAGCACATTTAAGGCATCAAGAATTAAAGATTTGGATTATAATTTTGAGTCTTCATGTCATTATAGTAGGTTTTAGTAATTATGGGTATAATGGTAATTCCAATAATTGTTGGACATGGGTTGTAGGGGTCACCCATGGGTTTTATTTTGGGTCAAGTTATTAAATGGGTTATTATATATGAGTTTTATTATGTCTAAAATAATCTTAGTGGTCAAAAGTCCAAGTTTCCTATTTTGATATTGAAGTAGAATTAGAAGTCATTAAAGTTTCCTATTATGATTGAAGTAGAATTTGAAGTCATAGTTGGTCTAGAATTTGAAGTCCAAGTTTGCTAAATATTTTTTAGTTTTTAAATTTGAGAAATAGTCCTTATAGAATTAGGAAAGTCTTTAACCTATAAATATATGTGTAATCTCAATGATTCAAGAGCAGAGTTAATATTATGAAAATTTGAGATTGTGTTTGTGTGATTAGCCTATCCCTTGTGAGGGTGAAGCACTTATCTTTCTTTCTCCCTCTTCTTCTTCTTCTTCTTCTATCCAGCAAGGTTACAGTTCATAGTGCTTACAACCATCCAACTGTCCCTAAACACTGGTGTTTTCATTCTCAAAACCCTACCCTTTTACAAACCCTTAAACTCCTATTCTTTTAAAAATTTCTACAGTCACAAAATCCCACCAAATCCAGCCCTATAAGTCTATTGTCGCTGCTGCTAGTATACTTAAACCGGGCTCACTACTTGTAGGAAAGTAATCCCTACTCGTTCTACATCAGCTATGGTATCAGAGCCTCAAGATCCTACTTTTAGTCTCCATTGTTTTTGGTTTTTTTTGACAAAGATGTTTTATTGAGTACGATGGTGACAAACGCTGAATTGAATTCCAAGTTCAAAGTCTCCTCAAAAGATTATGAGGCTACCAACGAAGATGTTGCGATGTTAAAAGAGGATTTTGCGATAATTAAGGAGGATGTTGCAACAATAAAGAGTGATGTGCATACTATCAAAACAACTTTAAATGGATTGAAAACTTCCATGGAGAAGTTATTGGCTGCTGTTTTAGAGAAGACTAATATCCAAGAGCAAGAGGATGATAGTGTTAAAGATTTTGAAGAAGGTATGAAAGAACAAGATGAACAATGCTGCTAATATTGAGGATATTGAAGAAAGGAAGGCGAAAATTAATTTGCTTACTAAAGAAAGCATGAAAGATCATCTTGATTAATGTTTTAAAGCCAAGGAAGCCAAAGAGAATGATGAGAATGCAACTGAACTTTCTACTCTTCACAAGAAAAATGAAGCTCACATTGAGTTTATTATTCCTGACAAATTCAATGTGGTAAATGGAGTGATGACAACATTGAACTTTTTGATTTTCTCATCGTTCGTTCTAAACAATCAAGTTGAATAGTTGCAAGTGCAAGATTTTATAATCCTTATACTTCAACATTATAAAACTCGAGGTCAAGTTTTTTCGAATGGAGGGGAGAATGATAAAGATCATGGAAAGAAGAAAAAGAGCAAATTTGGAATTTCACATGAAGCACATTTAAGACATCAAGAATTAAAGATTTGGATTATAATTTTGAGTCTTCATGTCATTATAGTAAGTTTTAGTAATTATGGGTATAATGGTAATTCCAATAATTGTTGGACATGGGTTGTAGGGGTCACCCATGGGTTTTATTTTGGGCCAAGTTATTAAATGGGTTATTATATATGAGTTTTATTATGTCTAAAATAATCTTAGTGGTCAAAAGTCCAAATTTCCTATTTTGATATTGAAGTAGAATTAGAAGGCATTAAAGTTTCCTATTATGATTGAAGTAGAATTTGAAGTCATAGTTGGTCTAGAATTTAAAGTCCAAGTTTGCTAAATATTTTTTAGTTTCTAAATTTGAGAAATAGTCCTTATAGAACTAGGAAAGTCTTTAGCCTATAAATATATGTGTAATCTCAATGATTCAAGAGTAGAGTTAATATTATGAAAATTTGAGATTGTGTTTGTGTGATTGGCCTATCCCTTGTGAGGGTGAAGCACTTCTCTTTCTCTCTCTCTTCTTCTTCTTCTTCTTCTTTTATCCAGCAAGGTTACTGTTCACGTCACTGTTCACAGTGCTTAGAACAACCATCCAACTGCCCCTAAACACTTGTGTTTTCATTCTCAAAACCCTACCATTTTACAAACCCTTAAACTCTTATTCCTTTAAATATTTCTGCAGTCACAAAATCCCACCAAATCCAACCCTATAAGTATATTGTTGCTGCTGCTAGTATACTTAAACTGGGCTCACTACTTGTAGGAAAGTAATCCCTACTTGTCCTACATCACCTAGGTCTTTCTCGGTCGTATCTAAAGGTGCAGCTAGAAATTGTGCTGAAGACAAATAGTTAAGACAAGTCTGTAAAAGCAAGGAATCTGCGAAACTCAGGAAAATGGAGACAAAATAACAACACCAACCAAAACAATGGTGGATACACAAGAACAAATTCAGAAAGTGGTTAATAAATCCTACTACTTATATAGCCCATCAAGGTTTTGCTCACTAAGGGTACCACAGCTTCTTCTTCTTCTTCTTTTTAATTCCTTTTTGAGTAGTTAAGTAACAAAATTACAGTAGAACACTGCCAACAAAAAAGAAGTATACCCCACCACCAATACCCATATGTAGAACGATAATAGTCACCCTAATAGAAGGTACGGTTTACAATTCCATATATTGACAGAGGAAAGTGATGTACATGTGAATCCATCATGTTTGAATTGAAATAAATAATGTTGATTTTCGTATGCATTATTTTAACTAGTGATCAAGTATCAATGTCTCTCTACAGGACATAACCACCACAGTTCCAAGAGCTTCCTTGATCAAAGGGCATAACACACAACAACAAGCATTACGGAAAAGATTATAACTGCTAATTGTCATCTTTTGTCCCATTCACAAAATGATTTGACCTGTTTCACCCCATTCTCATTATTTTCACAGAATTCCTAACTGTCATCTCTTGACACAATACCACAATTATTGCAGCACTTGGATAAAATAATATCACCAAAATTGATTAAATGAAAGACATAGATACTTACACTGGAGCTGAACGTAACACTTATTTTCTCAATTATATCCACAAAAATTTCCTCCCTTTTTCTACCCCCTGGTTCATTCGCTACGACAGATTTCGTGACAGCTGTTCCGGGCATTCTTTTGGTCCCTTGCTGCATGCGTTCAAGTTGTAAAGTCAACCATAACATAAGGAAAAAATTAGAATACAATGCGACCTGAGTCTATTTATTTGATTATGTGATTAGGCAAACACAATACCATAAAGATGCCAGCAGGGCCAAGGGTTGGTAAGCGTGCAGCTTCAACCACAATTGGCTCATTAAATACATAGGACTTCAAGACTTCAGTAGATGTTGATTGCACATAACCAAAATCCTGGCACAAAGAGAAGAGTATCAAGTCATATTTAAACTCACGAGCTTCCAGATTTTTAAAAAAATAAAAAAAGAATAATAAAAATAAAAAACTTACTCAGATTTTGTGGTACTATCTATTCAACAATAAGTAGATTGCTAGATGCCATGACCAAGTTACTAAACTTGTTCATTTTCTGGTCTTTACACAAGCAACTCTTCTTAAGCAAAAATAAATCTAAGCATTTCATAAATGTTGCAGTTGATTTGTATCTGGTGAAGTTTTGATTAAATGAAAAAGTTCTAAAGCTAACCAAGTGCTCATGCGATTAATTTTTGTAGAAACCAGATGTTAAAAGAAAATCCATCAAATAGAATAATGAATCCTAAACACATTTTAATGAACTATAAAGCTTACTTGAATTCGATGGCAGGAACAAAGTGGTAGAATTATCTTTCATAAAAAAAAGGCATGACAAGTAGCATAGTGAAGGGCATCTGCCTTCCCCATTTATGATGCTCAGAAAACAAAACAAACAACACAGATACACAACATGACAGAGTACTTACAATAACTTCATCTAGCAACTCATACACAAGCACAAAATTTTTTCGAAATGAATCTTCATTGAGAACTCCAAGATAATCTTTGATGACACGTGCAATCCTTTGTAAAAGCTCCAACACAAGGGAAGGTGACACATTGGCTCTCGTGGTTGCAACAAACAGCAATCCCACAACCTTCACATGGAAGTAGTTCACACCATCCACATTCTATTGAAAACAAGGAAAAAACATGTGCTAATGTCAGTAGTATGCATTGAATTAGCCGATATTAGGACATAAATTCGTGGCAAAAAAAAAAAGTGACCTAGTGCGTGAAACTCCCGCTAAAGTGGGGTTTTAGAAGGGCAAGGCAAGATGTACACAACCGACCCCATTTTTTGAGCAATTGTTTTCATGACTTGCGCCACCAGAGACAATAATGCATGGCAATGAATGAAAAAGCTAGAACAACGAGACAAGGGGGCCATTGCAGCAGATTGTAATTATCCCAACTGTGGGGTCCATATGGTGTGAACTTTAAGATTTCAAGTTTGACAGTAATAATTAAAACAAACTATGTAGTAAGCCAAGAAGGGATCAACAAGTAGGTCAGTTAAAGTCTTAAAGATGCTACAAATTAGATGGATGAATCTTTCTTTTCAAATTATATGTCTTATAAGTCTCAAAAGAGCAACAAGGTTACAGAACAGATAGAGAACCGATGTACAAGTCATTAAGAGAGATTGTTTCAACAGGACACTATATATATATATATATATATTTGGCAGCCATTAATATTTAAAAAGAAAAAATACCTACAAAGACAGGTGGTGCCTCTTCTTCACCATCTTCTTTCCAAAATTTCACTTTACGGAAAAATATCTCTGCACTTCCTTTTTGTACATCACCACGATCTGCATCAGTACAATTATATAACCAATAAAAGTCTCCATAGTAAACAATAAGGGAGGGTTCCGAAGAAACAGTTTCACTTAGCAGTCAAACTGAGTCATCCTCAAACTTCTAAACAAGTCCAATTGCTTAGTTAAGAACCCCGGAAAAATTAAGTAAACACTTCTTGAATGTAGGCCCAAAAACAGTTACACAACAAAATGACACAGGGAGGGTGTCTATTTGAAGTAGATTAATAGAACAAATGAATGCTAGGAAATCAACACAAAAGGACATAGGCACAACACAACAATGAATTCAAATACCAAAATCAGCTAATTACCTCGCATTGCATAGTTCGTTAGGTTTCTGTCCATCATAAATTTATAAATATTGTGCACATAACCATTATTTGTTTTTTAATTGATGTATATTAAATCAACCCAAAACTGTGGATTAACTCCTCCACAAGACCAGGCAGTCCAGGGCCATTATCTCTGCAGTCAGTAGTTTTGAAAGGTCTTCAGAGGAGGGAGAAAAAAAAGAAAAAAAAGGACATTCAAATGGTTACAGGAAATTGGGTTCAGCCTTAATGTAGACATTGGCAATAAAAACAAACAAACAAATAAGTAAAATAAAGCAGGATTACAAAATATTACGTTATGTCTAACAAACAAAATTCCCAAGTAGTGTACACCAAAGAACCCAAATCAGAGCAAGCAAAAACTTAAGGTTAAACAGTGTCTTCACCTACTGATACTAACAAAATCATTACTAAACCTACAGTTCAATTATGTTGAATTGTAATTCTTACGATTTGTGAACTTCATATTTAACTAGGGTAGCCACAAAACGGCTAGCCTAATTGTGTCACCCTGCAGACTTGTGATTGGTTTTCTCCGTTTGGCAAATGAGAAGATTAAGTTTACCCACCAAAGTGAGAAAAGAAAAAAAAAATTTGTTGCCTCTCACCATTTTCTTTGGATGAACAAGAAATAGAACAAAATGGACGTGACTTCTTATATTATTTGCTTGGTATTTAAATAAGCAATTTAGGTGGGGCAAATTTCACTTTGCACCCCACACTTTACACCCAATTCCACTTAGCACCCCATACTTCACACCCAATTCCACTTTGCCTGGTTAACCCCTAGACTTGAGTCAAGTTACAATTGGACCTAATCATATAACGTCATTCAAATACGACGGGAGGACTAAAGTCACCAAATTTCACTTTGCCCAGTCAACCCCTAGACTTGAGTCAAATTGCAATTGAACCTAGTCACTTTCAAATACCAAGGGACTAAAGTGAGATTTCGCTAAAATACATGAGGCTAAGTACCAATGTGAATGTACTAAAATGGAATTTTAGCAAAAAAGAGGATTTTAAGTGGGACAATTAAAATACCAAGAGTATAATGGGCATGGATGTAAAGTGCAGGCTACAAAGTGCCCATTTAGGTATAATACACAAATTTTATACACAAAGACTTCCTTTCACACCAAATCTCACCAATTTAGGCGACAAACACAAGATTCAGTAAAATTGTGAAAAAAAATATTTGGATTTTCAGATTGATTCATGCAGATACTGCAAAATTTTATCCTAAAACAGTACAGTTTTCACTAAATGATGATCAAGTAATGAAAAGCAAGTGGAATTAGAAGCACAACCCTATTTCCTGATGAGATCGGTAAAAGCAAAATTGCGAGTATGCATGTATATATACAGATGTATATATGTATGTACAGAGAGAGAGAGAGAGGACTCACAGTCGCGGAAGACGATGTTATCGCCTCTCTGAGACAGCACAAAGAACTGAGAGATCATGGCGATGACTACCCTTCGCTTTGAAGTGCTGCGACCCGACCTAGACTCTCTGCCGATTTCTTCTATTTATATATAACCTCCGCCTCGTGAGTTGTAAGCATGTTTTTAGTTAGGGCACTTTCATTTTTAAATTGAGTAAATATTATCTTTTCTCCTAGACTATCACTCTTTTTTCACGCGCACTCCTATGCCTCTATTTATTTTAATTTAATACTTTGAATTTTTTATAAATTGATTAATTAGACCCTTATTGTCACATTCCGTCCACAATTAGACGGAATGTGATGAGTTGTTCCCTTGAACTATCTTTTGGAGGGAATATAAGTGGGTTTCCTGCTATATGTAACCTCTCCATTCTACTATATAACACAGGCAAGCTCTCAACCAAAAAAAATAGAGCATCTGTTTGGTGGTGAGAGATAATGAGGAATATAAGGTCAAGAATTCTGGGAAGATCGGGCTCAACTGAAGGAAGATGAAGTGCAAGCGACATGGAAGACCTGAGATGTATTTGTTGTGGAAGATGAAGGGTGATACAAACATCATGGACTGTTGCAAATCCTGGTAGGAGGTTCCTCAGTTGTCTCACGAATGGTTGTAATCAGTACATCTGGATAGACCCACCTATGTGCTGACGGGCAGTGCAAATCATCCATGGGTTGTTGAAGAAGGTCAATAAGCTAGAAGCAAGATTGCAGACAAGGAATAGAAGATAGAGAAAGTTATGGATATGCTTGGCTGCCTCATGGTGCATCGTTTTATCAATGTGATTTGTAATGTAGTGTAAGAAAGAATGTAATAGGGGGGACTATTATAAATGAATAAATGTAATGAGGGGAAATATTATAAATGAAATGTAATAGGGGAAATATTATGAATGAAATGTAATGAGGAAAGTATTTTGAATGAAAAATTCAGATTTTGTGTTAAGGTTTTACTCTGAAAAAAAACAGAGCATCACAGTCTTTGTTTGTCCCTTAAAAAACAATTTGTGTTCATCCTTACAAAAATGGGGCATTATCATTTAATTAAAAAAAAAAAAAAAAAAAAAAACGAAAGTGGCATTGTGTGTTACTTTAACTATTTGTCATCCATTCATCAAAATAACTAATTGGTGGCCTATTTGAATAGCCCCTTGGCCACCAATGAATAAAATACCTATTACTGGCATCCATCCATCAAATGGCAACCAATGAATAAAAAACCTATCACTGGCATCCATCCATCAAATGGCAACCAATGAATAAAAAACCTATCAGTGGCATTCATTCAAAACACACAATTGGAATCCATCAATGTAATGGCAACCAAAACCAACACAAGCTACATTTACATAGAAATGAGGAGTACCATCCATTAAAATAGAGCATCAGGCACAAAAGCAACAGTCATAGATTTGTCATTCAAGTTTTCAAAACACACAATTGTTTGTGACAACCAAAATACTACCTTTACATAGTTAACAAGTTCAGGGCAACCATTCCAAACAAAAAATCATTATATGTACAAAAAGCCCCAATGAGAAAATCATGTAGATGCTTCATTCTTCTATAAAAAAAAATAAAATTCAAGTGGATGCTCCAGGTGCTCCCTCTTTTTGTCCAGTGGATGCTGATTTAATGCCACTAGCATTGTACACTAGCTTGCCTCTCCACATCATTTGACCCTCCTTTGGTGTGCTATTTGAACTTATTGGAGATGGAGTTGACTGACTTCCTTGTACCACTCTCCTTTTAACCTGCAATAAGATTGAATTATCCACAATTAAACACAATAAAATATAGGACAGTTAAGTTACTATTTAAAAAGAAGAAGGAAGAACACTGATAGCCAGTTTCTTTTGTCTCATATGTCTCTTGACCTTAGGTGCTTCTGTACTTAATTGGCTCTGAGGTTGGCTCGGTTCAGTTTGGCTCTCCTGAGGTTGGCTTGGTTTAGTTTGGCTTCCCTGAGGTTGGCTTGGTTCAATTTGGCTCCCCTTAGGTTGGCTTTCTTGCATGTAGCTGAATCTGCCCTTGACCTTGTAACTTCTCCTGTTGTGTCCCACCATCCCACAATTATTACAAGTTATTTTAGTGCCTTGCCTTCCTAGCTTTGTGCCTTGAATTGGTGCCTCAGTCTCCTTTCTTTTATTTTGTTTAGGCCTCCTAGCTCTTTTTTTCACATCAGGTGGCAGCACCTTTGCATACTCAGTTCTTGGCCACATTTCTTTACCATTAATAGGAGTCAACATATTGTCATACATCTTCAGATAAGTCTCCACCTTGTAGTACTGATGAACATATTTTTCTGGTTCTTGACCCAAGAAATTTGCAGCAACCACAACATGGGCACATGGAATGCCTAATAGATCCCACTTCCTGCAGCCACAAGTCCAAGCTTGCAAATCCAGCTTGTATTGCTCACCATATGGCCCTACAACCTCAAATTGCTCATTGCCATTCCATCTAGGAATTTATCCACTTGCATCCACTTTTATTTTTCTCCAAATGATTTTGAATCTTAGGATATATAGGACCATTGTGTCTTTGCATTACATATCTTCTTTTTTGAACTGTTTCCATCAACAACAACCTAATCTTCTTTAACATTGTAACCACAGGTTTACTCATAGTTTCCAAGATGCTTGCATTGAAGCACTCACATAGATTGTTTAGCAAAAAGTCACACTTTGGAAAAGTGTTGAAGTGGCTCCTACTCTAATAAATTGGTGGTCTGTCAACTAACTAATCATATGCCTTACAATCAACTTCTTTAATCTCCATCATCACTCTGGTAAATTCAGGAACAGTTGTTGCCCTTGTAGCCTTCCACAACATATCTTTTAGACTAACCCCTTGTGTTCACCCTTAAAATTGTTGTACAAATGCCTCACACAAAACCTGTGTAAAGCATTTGGGAACAACTCAGCCATTGCATCAATCAAACCCTTTTGTTTATCACTCATGAAGGTATAACAATGAGAGTTTACAATATACAGATCATGTCCTAGCAGCTTTAGAAACCACAATCATGTTTTTTTCTTCTCTTTCTCAACAAATGCATAGGCAAATGGAAATATGCAATTGTTTGCATCTATCCCAACAGCAGTCAAGAGAATACCACCATGCGACCCTTTCAAATGGCATCCATCAACTCCTATGACTGGCCTACAAGCATTTATAAAAGCTTTCTTCAATGGACCCAAACACAAGTACAACCTTTTGAACTTTGACTCTGTATTGCTTCCATCAATAACCCTTGGATTATTCCCTTCATTAACCTTTGGAATCTATTTCATCTTCATGCAGACTGTTGTTTCAGGATTGGTATTCCTAACCTCCTCAATGTAACTCCATAACATTGCAAACTGCTCAGCTGCAGTACCCTCTACTTGTATCAACACCTTGTTTCTTGCTCTTCTCACTTTTTGTAAGTCAACCTTCACATTGTGCTCACTTGAAATAGTGTCTGCCAATGACTGAATTGGCTATGTAGGATTTAACCTAATTATTTCAAAGTACCTATTGACAATCCATTTGGAACTCACATGTGCCACATTAAAAGACCTATTATAAGTGTGCTCATCAACAAGTGTTTTGATCCTATACAACCCATCATGTTTTATACATGAAGCATAACAAACCCAAGGATAACTAACTTTGCACTCTGCCCTCACCTTTTGTTTGTCATTCTTGGTAAATGTTATATGTTTGCCCCACTTAATTGCATACTCCTTCACAACATCTCTAAACATATCATGACTCTTGAACTCCATACCAAGTTTGAATTGAGGATTGTGCATATCAGAGTGAACATTAAAAATAGGGTATTGCCTCCTATGAGAAGTACCTCATTCATCAGATGAGCTGTCAATACTTCTTAGCTCATCAGAGGAGCTTCCAAGGCTTTGTAGGTCATCAACTGCCTCAGCCATTGCATTCTTATTACTTCCTACACCAGCAAACTCTAGCTCTTTGTCAACATTAGCCTCATACAATGCATCATCATTAGAAAATCCATAGTCACTATCCTCATATTTCTCATACTCATCAGATGATGAAGAGTCTGAGGGATTAGGATCATAGTCATCACTATCTTCCTCTTCTACTACCTGTATATCTACAAGTACTCCATTTTTCTGACTTCTTTTTGCACTTGACCCTATAACACCATCTATTCCTAAACAACCTACATAAACCTCTACTACTCTGTTTCCATCCACAAATGTCTCCAACCTCATTACATCTTCATCAGTGTTAATCAACTCTAACCTAGCACAATAATTAAGCTTATAGTAATAGATGTTACATCTAGTGCAACCTACTTCCTTGGCCATATTATCCAACTCCACAAGTGATATTTCATCAAAATTACAAAAGTCAAAATTACTAATCAATCCACCACTAAAAACCCTCTGAGGATTGTAACTAACCAAACCCCTATGATGCATTTTGATTGTGAAATAATAAGATCCTTTCTCTGCATTTTTAAATGAAAAAATATGCTATTATGGACTAATTATACTAATAAATAAATAAAAATAGTATTAAACTACTATTACCATAAGACAATTCCAATTGAAGAAATCCATGTATGAATACATTAAAAAAAAAAAAAAATTGTATTCTAAAAAATGATTAAACTAAATTGATTTTTAATAAGCATTACATAAAAAATGAGTTTCTTTTAAGGACTGATTAAACTAAAACTAATCAAGTATTACACTATTCAAGTAAAACAATTACGATTAAACAAATCATTTTCAAAGACAAACAGACAAAGATGTATTCTAAAAAATGCCAAATCAAAATAGTATTATTTTAAGATATCAATTTTCATAATCATTAGCTTCAAAATTAAACAAGTATTAAAAGTAAATACCATAAACAATTGGTTCCATCCTTCTCTCTTCAAACCCAACCCATGATTCAATGTTAGTTCGTGCCCTTCGTTCACTGATGAACTTTGATTTCGATTTCGAATAAGGAATTTGAAAACCCTAAAATCGATTTTGATCCCAACGAAGCCCTAATTGAACTGTCTACTAAACCAACTTATTTTGTAATGAAACCCTCTTATATTCTCTCCAAAAGATAGTTCAAGGGGACAGCTCATCACATTCCGTCCAATTGTGGACGGAAGGTGATGGTAGGGGTCTAATTGATCAATTTGTGAAAAGTTCAGGTACTAAAAATTGAAATAAATAGAAGTATGGGGGTGCACATGAAAAATGAGTGATAGTTTGGGGGGGAAAATGATATTTACTCTTTGAAATTTATAGACGGACCCATATATATGTGGATTTTTTCAGTAATACCTTTTCTTTTGACCTTTGTTGTTCATTTAATATATTTTTACAAAAGAGTAAAACTATAGCAAAAAATATTTAAATTAAATATTTTGTTAAATTTAAATGATTAAACATTTTACATAAAGTGCAATTAATAATAAATGTATAATATTTTTAAATTATATTAACATATGTGCATAGTCAGTTTAGTAGTGGAAGGATTAAACTTAATAATTTTATTATGAAAAAGATTTTTCAGTTCAATTTTTAAAGGGTAAAATATTTAGGTTTAATCAATATGTGGTTAAGATTTTTTTTAAGGTATTTTGTTGAATGGCATATGGTTAAAATTCCATTTATCATTAAATAATATATAACTAAAATATAAAATGAGGTGGTTGAATTAAACCTGAAGGGGCATGTGAAAAAAAAAAAAAGAACTCGAAGTGATTTACAACCATAATAGATCTTAATAGACAATGGAGGACTTGAGGATAAGAACATTTAGCAATTGCCTCTCTTCAGTCTGAAATTCGCCTCTCTTCAATCCGAAATTAGATTGGAATGTATTGTTGGTAGGGCTGAGTATAAAAATAGAAAAAATCATAAATCGATCTAGTCCAGACCAAACTGCACGACTTGATTTAGTTTGTTTTTTTTAATGTATGGTTTAGTTCTGATCTTTTAAATAGGTAAACCGTATTTCACGGTTTGGTCTGTGGTTTTAAAGCTACAAATCCAATTAGAACCGAACTAGACCGTTTAGATTATGTATATAATTTTTACCGAATTTAATATTAAAATATTTTATTGGTATCAAATATATGTATTATAACTCTTTACTATTATAAGTATATTTTTATATACTGATAGAACTAGTTTTAAATAATTATGTAAACAATTCTTAAGTTGTGAATAATATTTTGTGATCATATTGTGAATAATGATAATATTTTTGAAGTTTGCAATTCCAAATTAAACTGAACCATGGTTTAATGGTTTGGTTAAGATTGGCTTCAAGATTTTCATGGATTGATTTGGTTTCAAATTTGATGGAACCGTGGGTAATGGATTGATCTTGGTTTACGGCTAAACCAAATCAATCCGAACCATGCTCACCCTTAGTTGTTGGGCCATAGTGGACCCAATTTCAGCCCCATCTTGATGATCTAAACTATTTAATGTGTAAAACTCGTTGAGTACATCATTTTTGCAAAAAATCACATTTGTCAAATATTGATAGCTATTTGATCATATTATATTTATTTCAACGACAATTACAATTAAAAAAATAAATTACACCACAAATGCAACCTAATAAAGTGGCTATCAATGTCCAATTAGTGTGATTTTTTACAAGGATGATATACTTGATGAACTCTATATATTGAATGGTTTGAATCATCGAGTTGAGCTCAGAGTCATGCCCATCGCAACCCAATAAAGCTGGACCCGGAACATTCATATATAGATATTACTTTTTTTTTTGGCCAAGATTGTATGATGTTAATTTGTTAGTAAATTTATATTATAACTAAAAGGATCGCCGTTGCTCCTTTAGCTCGAACCCTTGACCTTCCCCTCACAACACCCTAAAATGTGGTTACAAGTACATCAAGTTATTATGTTATGTTTGGATTATGAGTTTATTTTAAGAAAGAAAAGTAAAATAAAATAAAGTGAAATAAATTAAGGGCCCGTTTAGATATAAGTTTTAAATTAAAAAATTCACACTTAAATTTTATTATAAAAATATAGAAGAGTTATTGTTGATAGATTAAATAAGAAGATAGACTAAAGCACATAAAAATATTTTATTGTAATAGTTATGTAATTATACTACTTAAGTGTAAATGATTTCAATAATTAATTTTATATTATTATTTGAAATCAATCACAATGATCGTCATTATGAATATTTAAATTCAATCTTAAAATACATATCTAAATTTAAACAAATGTCCTTAAATGATTAGTATCTAAATATTTTCATTTAAATTCATAAATCCAAACCAAACTTAAAACTTTAAGTCGAATTATATGTGTGCATCATTAAATTATGTAATCTACAATTAATCACATGGTCAAAGAGTCTGTAATGATTTTGAGTTTCTTACAATTAATTTATAACATAATAATAATCAAATAGTCTTGAATAAAAGTCTTTCTAAATACTCGGTGAGCTCCAATGATCCACATATCCCAGCCCGCTTATTTGTTGGGATCTCAAGACCCAATCCATTATGGCTATTAATCGTCATTAGAAGACCCAAACAACCCGAAGCCCGACTTTCCACCAATGTATTCAATGCCCTTCTTAGTGACCCAACATCTTTCTTTCCATCACCGTCTTCCTGCCACTACACCACCATCTCAGCTTTCATTCTACTACCTATCGTCGCCAACTCTACCTTAATTGCCCTTGCTGCTACCAATCGAATCACTTCTGCCAAGTCTCGATTTAAACTCAGTCTATACTAGCAACATACCGTCACTTTTACTATTTTGCCATTGCCACCATTGCAATAACCCATTGTTGCTTCATCATTCTCCCCAGGGAACATGAAAGACCTTGACGTGCCATTGCAGTTGCACAATCCATTTCCGTCATGTCGTAAAGCCAAATCAGATACCTTTTGTTTTAGTTTAGTCACATGATGAACTGTCTCCGTTAATATTAATGCCTTCACCGTCTGCCAACATTTACAACGCCACCCTTGAGAATCATATAAAATTAGAAGACCACTTATATATGACCCCACTGTGTATACATTCGTTATATGCATTGTAACACATAAATACTGTTATATTACTTAAATATATTTAGAATTTCATTGTATAAATGTATATTCAAATTTGTTATGCTACGAGACACACTCATTATAAATTTAATTTATACCATTTAAATTTCATTAAATCTAAGTATTTATAATTTTACTCAAATAAATAGTATATGAACAACATTCATTTTTAGTATGAACTAACATCATATAAGAGTTGAATTGGGATTATACAATAAATTTTGCAAAAAATACAACAGTAGTGTTAGAAAAAAAAAATACAAAATCATTGAAAATTTTATGATTAATATTGATAAAATTTTCTCTAATCTATAATTATTTTTATTATAAAAAAACCCAAATATGTAATTTTCCCATAATTGTTTAGCTATAAATTATAACTATACTAAAAAGTCAGATTTTTTCGAACTTACTTTTGTCTTTTTTCAATTTTTGAGTCAATTTTTTTTTTTTTAACCTTATAAGTCTATTGATCAAACAATTCTAAAAAATTAATAAAATTGTCAATTTCAATATATATATATATACTGACAGACAATTTTATGTATAAAATGAATATATATATTTTTAAATGTTGAGTCAAATAATATTTTCCACACAAATATGGGGTCATGCCCTCTTTAGTCTTCTCCTAATTTCATTCCGGACTAAAGTGATGATGGTGTATGAAGAGAGAGAGAGAGAAAGAGAGAGAGAGAGTAGTTACTTTGGAGGCAATGTTAGGGAGGATTAACTCTCGAAGTCTTTTAAGGTGGCCGTTGATTTGCCGCCTTCGCTTCCGCTCTGCCAAGGCGTGTTTCATTGCTGCTTCTGTTGATTTCTGTTTCTGTATCTTCTTTGATTTTGAATTTCTCCACTCTCCTTCACCACTGTTCCTTGCCATCGTCTTTATCGATATCGACATCGACACAGACTTGGGTTGTTGAAGCAGCATAGTACCATTTCTATTTGAAATGCTCTTAAGCCTTTTGCTGTTGCCGTAGAAGTACTAGCTTGGAAGCATTTTTATTTCCTCTCTATAGCTACTTTTGGAGAGAGAGAGAAAAAGAGAGAGAGTTAAATAGGTTGGTAGTTAGAATAGAGGATATATATGGGTGTGACAAAGAAATATTTCAATTACTGGGGAATTAAAGGGAAGAGAAAATAATTTATAAATAAAAACAAAAATAATTGGTGAGAGATACCCAATTAATGTGGTTTGTTAAAGGGAGGATGTCCACTATCTAATCTAGAATAAATAAAATAGGAAAGCTGATTTGCTAGTGATAATAATAGCAAAAAAAATTCTTACAACAAATTTAAATAAAATTTAGCAGGTTTTATATAATATTTTCTTAATTAAGAGTCAATTTAGTGGGATTTTTTTTAATTTTAAAGCAATAGGACCACATAACAATCACGTCATTTTATATTAATTTTTTTTGTAAATATATATGTATTTATTTATTTGTATAACATCATATATATATATATAATTAAAAATAGTTTTTTTTCCATGCTCAAGTGGCACATTATGAGGGCTTGTTTTTTCTAAAAGAGTCACGTCGGCATGTATTTTCTTAATTGCATATAGAGTTCTACACAAATCTAAACCTAATTTAAATTATACTAACTTTACCTATTTTATATAGACTCTATTTGACAAGTATTTCTTTTACATATAATTTTCATGGTAAATTGAGATAATTCACAAACCCAATGCCAATTTTGCATTTCACGTTTTTTTTTCTTAATTCTTTCAAGGGTATTATGAATTTTTTTAATGCTAAATTGCCTCTCTCTCATTTTCTTATTTTCCGTGCATTATTCTATACTCAATACCAATTCTATATTATTCTATATTATAGATTTGTCATTTAAATTTATAGTGATTCTATATATGAAATTATACTTCATTTCCTACATTATTTTATATAATCACAATTCACAAGATGAAAAAACTGCACAACAATGATACTCTCAAGGAACCTTTAGAGTCTGGATTGGTTCAATTACTTTTTCAATTGTTAAACAGTAAGTTCTTTTATGTTTTGACATCATATTGCAGATGATTAATCATTTCACACACTGAGATGTATCTATCGTTTATAAAAGTGTAAAGAACCTGCTATGTTTTCTACATTCTACATGACTTGATTTGTTATGGTTTTTTTAATACACGGTTTAGTTCTGGTCTTTTAAATAGGTGAACCATATTTCATGGTTTGGTTCGTGGTTTTAAAGCTACAAATCCAATTAGAATCGAACCGGACCGTTTAGATTCTGTATATAATTTGTTACCGAATGTAAATATTAAAATATTTTATTAGTACCAAATATATATATATATATATATTATAACTCTCTACTATTATAAGTATATTTTTATATACTGATATAACTAGTTTTCAATAATCATGTAAACAATTCTTAAGTTGTAAATAATATTTTGTGATCATATTGTGAATAATGATAATATTTTTGAAATTTGCGATTCCAAATTGAACTGAACCATGGTTTGGATTGGCTTCAAGATTTTAATGGATTGACTTGGTTTCAAATTTGATGGAACCGTAGGTAATGCATTGATCTTGGTTTACGGCTAAACCAAACCAAACTAAACCATGCTCACCCTTAGTTGTTGGGACATAGTGGACCCAATTTTGGGCCCATCTCGATGATCCAAACTGTTCAATGTGTAACACTCGTTGAGTACATCATTGAAAAAAAATCTAGAAATCCCCTAGATATTGGTTTGTGATTATGTATCAATTTTAAACAGTAAATAACAATGCCAATCAAACAATCAAGACAAATCGACACAACGATTTTAGGATACGGCTTCAGATCTTGTTTTTGGGTATTAGGGTTTTCATTTGGAGCTTCTTTGCTTGTTTCCTTGAATATCTGTGAGAGATTAATCATGAATTGAGTGTATTATATCAAAGGGTTTGTTTGTTTTATTTATTCAATACAAAAGAGAGAGTTGTTCTTCGGTGGATTCTGGAGAATTTGGGCCAGAAGCTTTAGTGGATTTTGAAGTGGCTCATCGTCGTGGATTCGACATCGGCGTTGTGGATTCAATGTTGTACAAGACAATTTCGAGATAAAGATGGGGCTAGAAGAGGCACATAGGGGTCGATTCGATTCAGGCATGGATTCGCTAGATAATTGAAAGTACACTTGTGTAATTCCTTTATGTCTTCTTAGTACATTGTTTTGTGGCTTTTGCCCGTGATTTTTTTTATCACAATTGGCGGTGCTCCAATTGTGGTTTTTCTACGTATAATCATTGTGTCGATTTGTCTTGATTGTCTGATTGGGATTGTTATTTATTGCTTAAATTTTATATATAATCACAAATCAACATTTAGGGGATTTCTATATTTTTCAATCATTCTTGCAAAAAATCACGTTGATCGGGTATCGATAGCTATTTGATTAGATTATATTTCTTTCAACGGCAATTATGATTTTAAAAATAAATTACACACGCAAATGCAACCTAATCAAATGGCTATCGACGTCCAATTAGCGTGATTCTTTTCGGGGATGATATACTTGATGATCTCTAGATATTGAGCCTCCGTTTGGCAATCGAGTTTTGGGCTATATTAGCCACATTCGTCCAAAATCGGCTAAATTAGCCATTACCAGACAAAACACATTCACGTGCTTACAAACAACTCAGTGCATGGGTGAATTTACCAAACTACCCCCAGGCTAATCTGATTCACACCCGAACCAATTCAAACCACACACAACACTCTTCTCACCTAGGGCATCGACAGACGCTAAAGCGAAGGAGGCGAATCGATGACGCTGAATGGCGAAGAAGAATAATGAAGCTTGCCATAGCCCAATGACACCGAAGTGCACATCTGCGGCAACATTGCAACTCAGCGTCCTCGACACCACCGATCTTCAGGTACTATTTTTTTCTTTTTTATGTGATTCAAAATTTTCCCGGGTGATTCAAAATTTTATTGTTCAAAACTAGGGTTTGGGTTTTGCAATGGCATTGATTTGAGCTTTGTTTTGAGGGTTTTGTGTCAAGTATTGGGTGATTCAAAATTTTCCTCCAAATTTTTGTATGTGTTTATGTTATTTTTTATTTGGCATGTAGGAAACCCACTGTTGTATGATGGAAATGACGTCAACAACGATTAATGATGGACGATTAATGATGGAAATTACTTTTGTTTATGGACGATTACTTTCGATTTTTTTGACAAATCTGAAATTTTTGGGAACAATTACCAAATTTTCCTCATCCCTTTCATTCTTGGCAGCATTTTTGGGATTTGCCTTGATTATCTTCAACTTCTGTTCAGTAAATCTTGAAATTATTCTACACAAAGTTAGGAAAATGAAGTCCCTGACTTCATTGCCCAAATAATTTCTTCTTTAATTAACAGTAATTAATGACAGAAACCATATTCTCAAGTTCTTAATTTTTTTTTTCTTAATGTAATGAGACAAACCTTAATTTAAGAAACATTTTTGCTTAAGAATTTTGTTTGAAATTAATTTTTTCTTTATTCTCATTTTTTGTTAGAGTTATGTTTTTCAAATTTGTTTTAATTTTAAGGGTTATTAGATATGGTGCAATCGAATTGTTTTACATATATCTATATATATAGATCTGTTAACTGAATTCACACTAAAAATGTACATTTGAAACTTAGTTTTGTTTGTCCCATTAATTATTGGGACCCTTGTTATTTTGTGCTTGATCAACCCTATTACTTCGCAACTTTCTTGCTACTGTTTCCTCTTTGATTTGTCTAGTGGGTATAAATTTTTTTTTTTTTGCTGTTTGGGTGAATCTATCTAAACTTTTGCATGGATAGTGAAAATTCAACAATGTTAATCATATTGTTTAATTTTGATGATGTCTAATATATTAATTGAGAAAAGGTAAATAATATACATATTTTATATTATTTGACACAAAATATTATCTGTTTAAAATATATACTTAATGATACATTTGTTATAAATATTATTTAAATAAAATATTTTGAAAATTTTACTATTCATGTTTTAATCACTATTCATCTTTTGACAAATTTGATGTAATTGTCTCTTTTGAGTAAATTTATGTTATATCATTTTAATACATAATGCACTAAATTCAAATTTACTTTACAATCATATTGAATGTATCTTTTATAAACATAGTTGATTTATATGGAACATCTTTTGAATATATTGAAGATTAATAAGTAGTCGGTGGCGGTGCGGTGCATCAAATATTATATTTAGTCAAAGTTTTGAAATTAATATAATATGATGTAGTGATTGCAAGAGAAGATTTATTTATTTATTTTTATCCTTGAAGTTGGTTTGAATTTGTCCGTAAAGAGAAAAAGAAAGAGTTGCAAGTTGGTTTGAATTTGCCTACAAAAAGAAAAAGAAAAAGGTGCAAGTTGGCACAATTTTCATATTGCTTTTGACTTTAAGGAACACCATAATGATGGAGCTTTGTGCTGACTTCTCATCATCCAAAGGAGCATCTGTCTCTCAAATGGGTAGAGTTTTGGGTATAAATAGAAGTGGTGTGTGCAGAGAAAAATTAAGAACTTGAAGAGAAAAAATCTGTGTGCTCCAAAATTTTGAGTGTATTGTATTCAGCTATTTCACTTTCAGATCTAAGTGTAGTCTTTGTTCTTACACTTTCATATCTACTCTTTGTAAGAAAATTATTATAAAAGAGGGTTAAAGTACCTCTTATTTTTATTCATTATTTTGTGAGAGATTTTGTAATGGTAAGACATTTATTGTTGAGTGAGGCTCAATAGATAAAAGTAAGAATTGTGTACAATTCACAAGCTTGGTGAAGCATTGGTGGTGTATTGATTCATTTTGATAGTAAAAAAATTCTCAAGGAAGTTCATTGGGGAGTGGACGTAGGCCCTACGTGCCGAATTACTATAAATCTCAGTGTTTGATTTTCTCTCCCTATTTCTCTTACTTTTATATTGATAATTATTGTTTTGTTTTTTATTCTGAATATTGTTTTTATTTTTTTAATATTGTAAATTATTTTTTAACCCAATTCACCCCCTCTTAGGTTGCCTAACTAGGATAACAATTGGTATCAGAGCCTAAACTTTAGTTTGTGTGACTTAACTGTCTTAGAGTAGATCATGGCAATCCCTAGTTATTCCTTACCTGAGGGACAAGCATCCAATAGGCCACCACTGTCTAACGGCACAAATTTTAGCTATTTGAAAACTAGGATGACCATATATGTTCAATCTAATGATTATGAATGCTGAAAAATTATTTGTAATGGTCCAAAAATTCCTACCAAAATCGTAGATGGTCTTAAGGTACCAAAACCTGAAGATGAGTGGAATGAATCAAATACTAGAATGGCCCAAATAAATGTCAAAGCCACAAACATATTGTACTGTGCCTTAGATGCAAGCGAGTTCAACAGAATTTCCACATATAAACCACAAAAGAAATTTGGGATAAGTTTATAGTGACTCATGAGGGAACCAAACAAGTTAAAGAATCTAGAGTCAGTTTGCTAGTCCATAATTATGAGCTCTTTAAAATGAAGCCTGATGAAACTATTCTTCAAATGTTTACTCGCTTTACTGATATTATTAATGGTTTAACTTCTCTTGGAAAAATATATACTAATGCTGAAATTGTAAGAAAAGTGCCTACGTCATTACCAAAAGGTTGGGAGACAAAAGTCATTGCCATTACCGAAGTCAAGGATTTATCAAAGCTAAGTCTAGATGAGTTAATGGGCTCTCTCTTAACTCATGAGCTCATAATGCAAGAAGAAAAGGAAGAGGAGGACAACAAGAGGATGAGGAAGATGATTCGGATGATGATTCGGAAATGACATTCATCACTAGGAAGTTCAAAAGGTTTGTGAAAAAGAAGCAAGGCGTGCGAAATTTTTTCGGAAAAGACTTCAACAACAGGGATTTTCAAAGGGGAGAAAATCACAAAAATCTGAAATTACCTGCTACGAATGCAACAAACCTAGACACTACAAATCAGAATGTCCGGAACTTAAGAAACAATTCAAGAAGGACAAGAAGAAAGCCATAACTGCAGCATGGGGAGAAGATAGCGATGAAAGCGACTCAGAAACCAAAGTTTGCAAAAATGAGGTTGCTAACCTATGCTTAATGGCACTTGGAAACAAAGACGAGGTAAATGACGAATCTTTTACGTTTGATAATTACAATAAACTTTTGATGAATTACGTGCTGAATTTATGAAACTTAGTTTGAAAAGTAACTGTCAAAAGAAAGTGATTTCAAGTTTATCAAAAGAAAATGGATCCTTAAATTCCAAGATAAATGCTTTAGAAAATGAAGCCATAAAAATAAAAAAGGAAAATGATATTTTAACTCAAAAAGAGTCTTCAATTTCTGAGAAAAGATTAGTTGTATTGCAATAAGAAAATGAGACTTTTAAAAAGTAGCAAATTGTTTTGAAAGAAAATATCGAAGACTTGAAAAATTCTCTTTCAAAATTCACTAAAGGTAGAGAGACTTTAGATAAAATTCTTAAAAATCAAAATCGTACTTTTGGTAGAGTCGGAATTGGAAATAAACCTTTTTCAAAAGTAAAAACTGCCAAAAATGATTTTGTGCATGCATCTTGTAGTTACTCTCATCTCACATGTCATTTTTGTGGTACGAAATGTCATATTTCACTTTCATATCCTGTTAAAACAAATCCTTTTGCTAAAATAAAAAAGATGTGGGTCCCTACGAACATTTCAAGAGTGTCAAATTCTAACTTTTATAGACCCAAGAAAATATGGGTACCAATAGAAAAATTAAATTTTTGTAGGTATGTTTTAAGACAAAATCCAGTAACGATGGATGGTATCTCGACAGTGCATGTTCGAGGCACATGACTGGAAATAAAACTATGTTCGCCACACTCCAACCAAAGGATGGCGGATATGTGACTTTCGGCGACAATAACAAGGGAAAGATCATTGGTGTAGGTAGTATTCGTAAAAATTCTTCTCCTATTATAGAAGATGTTTTACCTGTTGAATGTTTAAAACATAACTTGCTTAGCATTAGTCAATTATGTGATAAAGGTAATAGAGTAATTTTTGAAAAAACTCACTGCACAATTGAGAACACCAAAGATAATAAAACATTGTTTGTAGGACATAGATATGAGAATGTATATGTATTTGATTTGCATAACTTGTTTTATCATTTTGATGTTAAATGTTTATCTGTAATAAATGAAACTGGTTGGTTATAGCATAGAAGATTAGGACATACTCATTTAGATTTAATTTCAAAACTTTAAAAAAATGAGTTAGTCATTGGTTTGCCTAAAATTAGTTTTGAAAAAGACAAACTTTGTGATGCATGCCAACTTGGAAAACAAACTAGAATTTCTTTTAAATCCAAAAATATCATTTCAACTACTAGATCGCTTCAACTCTTACATATTGATTTATTCAAACCATCTAGAATATTAAGTTTAGGAGGAAAATCGTATGCTCTTATTTGTGTTGATGATTATACTAGATATACATAGGTATTATTTTTAGCACACAAAAATAATGCTTTTTATAATTTCTCAAAACTATGTAAAAGAATTCAACATGAAAAAAGTCTTAATATTTGTAGTATTAGAAGTGATCATGGTAGAGAATTTGAAAATGATCATTTTATTATGTTTTGTGATGACTTAGGAATAGATCATAATTTCTCAGCCCCTAGAACTCCTCAACAAAATGGTGTGGTTGAAAAAAAAAAAAAAAACTCTAGAAGAAATGGGCCCGTACTATGCTTTGTGAGAATAATTTACCGCTGAAACCATTTTCAGTGCATGTTATGTTATAAACCCTGCCACGATTAGACATATTCTTAAGAAAACTCCTTATGAACTTTGGAAAGGTAGAAAGCCTAATATTAGCCACTTGTGTGCTTTTAGTTGTAAATGTTTTCTATTAAATAACAATAAAGATAACTTAGGAAAATTTGATGCTAAATCGAATGAAGCTGTATTCCTTGGTTATTCGAATTCTAGTAAAGCTTATAGAGTATTCAATAAAAGAACTTTACTTGTTGAAGAATCTGTACATGTTGCCTTTGATGAATCTAACAACGTTGTTTCCAAGAATCTTATAAGTGATGATACTGTAGAAACACATTCAAAAATGGAGAGCATTTACATAACAAATGAAGAAAATCGATCTCCTAAACAAAAAGAAAAAACCACAATGAAAAATCTTCAAGAAGAATATGCTCATCCAGAAAACGAATCAAATCTACCAAAGGAATGGAAGTATGCTCATGGCCACCCTAAAGACCTTATCATAGGTGATGCAGCGGAAGGTATAAAAACCCATTCCTCTATTAGAAATGGTTGTGGTAACTTAGCATTTGTTTCACAAATTAAACCAAAATCGTTTTTAGATGCTGAAAAAGATGAAAATTGGATTTTAGCAATGCAAGAAGAATTAAATCAATTTGAAATAAATGAAGTTTGGTTTTTGACCTATCGGTCTAAGGATCATCCAATTATTGGAACAAAATGGGTTTTTCGAAACAAAATGGATGAATCTGGAGTTGTTACTAGAAATAAAGCTAGATTGGTAGCCCAAGGTTATAATCAAGAAGAAGGCATTAATTTTGATGAAACTTTTGCACCGGTTGCTAGACTTAAAGCTATTAGAATGTTACTTGCTTTTGCATGTTTTAAAGATTTCAAATTGTATCAAATGGATCTTAAAAGTGCTTTCTTAAATGGGTACATTCGAAGAAAGTTTATATTGAACAACCTCTCAGTTTTAAAAGTCATAAATACCCAGATCATGTTTTCAAACTTTCAAAAGCTTTATATGGTTTAAAACAAACTTCTAGAGCATTGCATGAAAGATTAAATAATTTTCTACTTGACAAAGGTTTTTCTAGAGGAAAAATTGATACAACACTTTTTATAAAAACCAAAAAGGAGGATATGCTAGTTGTTCAAATTTATGATGATGATATTATTTTTGGTGCTACTAATGAAAATTTGTGCAAAGAGTTTGCTAAAGATATGCAGGGTGAATTTGAAATGAGTATGATGGGGGAGTTAAATTACTTCCTTGGTTTACAAATTAAACAAACTAATGATGGAATCCATTTAAATCAAACGAAATATCTCAATAATCTACTCAAAAGGTTTGAAATGGAATTATCAAAGCCTGCAACAACTTCAATGAGCACATCAATAAAAATCAACAAAGATGAGCAAGGTAAACCTATAAATGAAAAAAAATATCGAGGTATGATTGGTTCCTTACTCTATTTTACTGCAAGTAGACCCGATATAATGTTTAGTGTTTGTATGTATGCACGTTTTCAATCCGCACCGAAAGAGTCACACATCATCGCAATCAAATGTATTTTCAGATATCTTGTTGGTACTCCAAATTCGGGTTTATGGTATCCTAAGGGAACCACTTTTGAACTTTATGGTTACTCAAATGCTGACTTTGCGGGATGTAGACTTGACTGAAAAAGTACTAGTAGCATTTGTCATTTTCTTGGAAACTCTCTCACATCATGGTTTTGTAAAAAACCAAATTCAGTAGCTTTGTCAATTGTTGAAGCAGAATATATTGTCGCCGCTGGTTGTTGTGCACAATTGCTTTGGATAAAACAACAACCTCAAGATTTTGGACTTTACTATGATTATATTCCTATAAAATGTGATAACACAAGTGCCATTAATCTTTCTAAAAATCCAATTCGGCACTCACGCACTAAACACATTGAAATAAGGCATCATTTTCTTAGAGATTATGTATTCAAAGGTGACATTGGACTTGAATTTGGGCTTACACATTGTCAATTAGCTGACATATTTACCAAGCCTCTTAATGAGGAACAATTTTATTATATTAGAACTAAACTTGGTATGATGAATACACATATATAATAATTATATATAATAAATAAATAAAATTAATTTTTTATATTTATAAATTCTCTCTCTTCTTACTCTCTTACTCTTCGTCTTGCTCTCGCTCTCTGTTCTCTCTCTGTTTTCTTATCTCTTTCTCTCTCTCATCGGCTCTCGCTCCCTCACATCCCTTACACCGACTCCATCACCACCATCATTCATCAATTTCATCACTACCATCATTCACCCAAGTCCCTCACCGATCTATCAAGATCCATCACTGATCTACGCAAAACCTTCATCACTGATCTTCGACATCATTTCTGATTCATCAAGTTCCATTACTGATCCATAAGATCCGTGACTGATTCATCAAGATCCATCGTAGATCTACAAAAATTCATTACTAATCTACAAACATTCATCCCTGATCTTCTCCATTCTTTCTGATCATCAACATCATCGTCGATTAACATGTTAAAATTATTTTTGCACTTTGTTATATTTCTTATATGGTTGTTTGTGGTACAAACTCTCTTGCATTTAATAACAATCACTTCTATCTGGTATGAAGAAATTGTTTTTATTTGTATTTTCTCTTTTTATATTAGTGCACTTGGTGTAGTTGTTTATGGCCAAATCTTAATGGCCCTTGGTATTATAAATTGATAATCTGTTTCTTACAATTTGTGTAATTTTAGTGCGTTAATTTAGGGGGAGACTCATATTATGTAATATTTTGAGATTAAAACAAATTTTTTTTTTTTAAAAAAGGGCACAATCTTAAGGGGCGTTTGTATATTCTATGCATAATTTTAGGGAGAGTATATATAATTTTTTTTTTACTCCTTATCTGCACCAACAATTTTTTTTTGCAAAGACATAATTTTTTTTTAAAAAGAGAAATGCTTGCAATTTTATTTCAGAAGGAGAAAATATTACTCGATTACATGTAAGTTTTCAGAAGGTTTCACAGATTTTTTTCGTTTCACTTCTCTCAACAACTTTTCATGAGCCTCCTTTACATGCCTCTCTATATTTTTGACTTTTGTGAGTCTTGGCATTGTAACCGTTGCATAATATTGCACCACATTCTCCAACTGCGAATTTTTCCTTTCTAGCTCTCTCTTCTCCTGACGAATATTAGCCAGTTGTTGTTTTAACAAGCACACCTCGTCTCTCAATTGCTGATTTTCTTGTATTCTTGCTTGTAGTCGTCGAGCCATATTGGAAACTGCAGTCATCGTCTGTGTACTAAGAGCCATAGTGTTATTAATAGCTTTGATATCATTCCGATTACCAATAACACTAGGACTCTCATTTATAGGAATAACGTGTGACTGCACCATTGGTAACCTCTCATTTGCCTGCATTATAGGCACCTCATGCATGTTAGAACCATTCATGGTTAAGGTAAGGAATGACATGATTACACAAGAAGGTAAAACAAATTTTTCTCTACAAACACTTGACAATTTCGTATCTCTACCTATCATCTTTGACACTTTTTATACACTCCACTGATCCAATACTCGATGCATATCTGCTCAAATCTCTTGTGTGTCAACATTTTGGAAGCTACTGCACCATTTTTCAAGTGATGCTCCAAAATCCCCACAATGATCACGACAAGACATAAGCACTATTATTATAATTTTTTTTTTTGCATCTCAGATTATTTTCTCACATGTGTTCATTTGATTTTTGTTTTCATCACTTCAATTTTTTTTCTCTCTAAAACCTTCCTATCTTCATATTTTATTTTGATGATGTCAAAGGGGGAGAGAAACATGAATTGAATTGCTGTGAATTGTTGTGCATGTATCAAATATCTTATGTGGCAAAATTATCAAATATTTTATTGATTTTAATTTTGTGTCAAATCCATTCATGTATTGCCATCATCAAAAAGAGGGAGATTGTTAATCATGTTGTTTAATTTTAATGATGTCTAATATATTAATTGAGAAAAGACAAATAATATACATATTTTATATTATTTGACACAAAATATTATCTATTTAAAATATATACTTAATGATACATTTGTTATAAATATTATTTAAATAAAATATTTTGAAAATTTTACTATTCATGTTTTAATCATTATTCATCTTTTGACAAATTTGATGTGATTGTCTCTTTTGAGTAAATTTGTATTATACAATTTTAATACATATTGCACCAAATTCAAATTTACTTTACAATCATATTGAATGTATCTTTTACAAACATAGTTGAATTATATGGAACATCTTTTGAATATATTGAAGATTAATAAATAGTCAGTGGCGGTGCGGTGCATCAAATATCATATTTAGTCAAAGTTTTGAAATTAATAATATAATGTAGTGATTGCAAGAGAAGATTTATTTATTTATTTTTTTTATCTTTGAAGTTGGTTTGAATTTGTCTGCAAAAAGAAAAAGAAAGAGTTGCAAGTTGGTTTGAATTTGCCTATAAAAAGAAAAAGAAAAAGGTACAAGTTGGCACAATTTTCATATTGCTTTTGACTTCAAGGAGCACCATAATGATGGAGCTTTGTGCTGATTTCTCATGATCCGAAGGAGCATTTGTCTCTCCAACGGGTAGATTTTTTTGGGTATAAATAGAAGTGGTGTGTGTGGAGAAAAATTAAGAACTTGAAGTGAAAAAACCTGTGTGCTCCAAAATTTTGAGTGTATTGTATTATGCTATTTCACTTTTGGATCTAAGTGTAGTATTTGTTCTTACACTTTCATATCTACTCTTTGAAAGAAAATTATTGTAAAAGAGGGTTAAAGTACCTCTTATTTTTATTCATTATTTTGTGAGAGATTTTGTAAGGGTAAGGCATTTATTGTTGAGTGAGGCTCAATAGATAAAAGTAAGACCTGTGTAAAATCCACAAGCTTGGTGAAGCCTTGGTGGTGTATTGATTCATTTTGATAATAAAGAAATTCTCAAGGAGGTTCCTTGGGGAGTGGACGTAGGCCCGGCGTGCCAAATCACTATAAATCTCAGTGTTTGATTTTCTCTCCCTATCTCTTTTACTTTTATATTGATAATTATTGTTTTGTTTTTTATTCTAAATGTTGTGTTTATTTTTTATTTTTTAAATATTGCAAATTATTTTTTTAACCCAATTCACTATCCAAGCCTAATTGGGATAACAAACAACATCCGCAACTTCCCTGCATCCATCAGAACTAAACACATGTGTTGTAATTATTTGGAGTTAAATACTTTTCTAAATTCATATTAATCATAGACTTTATTTATTTATTTGGTTGTGGAATTGTGGAATAGACACGTCATCATAGACAATTTGTGTTTGACGGGAAAATGCTCAAATATACATAGATTGGATGCAGAAATTTATAATTGAAAACTTGCATTATTTCTTGTTGTAAAACCCCATTTTTAATTAACAAATGGGGACATTTCTCATTTTATACATAACCATTTCCTGAACTCTGATTAATGTGGCACCTACATATTATCATTAGTCTTTCACACGGTTAGAAAACAAACCATGGCTTCGTTTACCTCTACGACAACTTCCAGTACATGGCCACGTCAGATGAGTGCCTATGGCTATGGCCAATGTGTTGTGAAGATATCTAGGTCGACCGAAAATCCAAGGCGTTTGTACTTTGCATGTCCATGCCCTGTGGTGAGTGCCCAATTCATTAACGATCATAACTGCATTTCATTCCGAACCAATTGACTAATAGTTTCATCATTTTCACTCGTTAGCCTTGTGTCAGTTGGATTGGTTGGTGCGAAGAACCAAGGAGACAAAGCACGGACTATGCCTCATCCAGAAACGACATTGTCATGCAAGTGACAACTGATGTCATACACATTCAACACTCATCGCGTCTCCTGAAAACCATTGTCTATGTGCTATGCATTGTCGTTGTCATTTTGTTGTTGCGTATGTAAGGAAACTTAGGATGTTGTTAGGATGTTGATTGTAATGACTTGAAGGTTGCCTTGCGTTCCATGACTAGTTTGGGGGAGACATTAATGACTACTTTTATGTACTGTTTCTATTCCAATGTTTATATTCGCTCTGCATGAATGTTATGTGTTTGTATTGGTGCCATTTGGTCAGTCTCCATTATAAAAGCTTTTCCAATGAAACCCAAGCAATATTCCATAGAGACGACAAGGGTGACCCTATAGCCAATGTTAATAGCAGAGTTGGAGTGGCCATAAGTCAAGAAATGAATGAAAAGAATGAACAAACAGAGTTTCATGAGTCAGTTTTAGTATGTATGATCATCATATTTGATGACCATAACTTAGCTTTGCTGATTTTCAGGGAGGTGGGTAAAGACCCTCATTAGGGTTTTCAGGTGAGAATCAATGAAAGAGAGTGGTGGGAAAGGTTGGCATGCGTCATGAGTAATGAATACAGTGAGTGGTAAAACATTGTTTAGTACAGTGTCAACCCCTCACTTGTAAAAAGTGACTTCACCTTTTTGTTATGCTAATCTGGTATGGGGTCAGTATGTGGTGTGCCCCCAATTAATGTGGTTATGTGTCTCTTGTCTCAAAATATTTATATTTAGTAGATATATTTTTAGATTTCTATATTTTACAATTGTAAACGGAAAGGTAATTATAAATATTTAGAGACAAAAGAATAAAAATATTTAGAGACAAAGGTTAGATTACGATACTTTGTTATCAAAATATTGTTTTGTAATCCAATCATATTGAATTGAGAGAGACAATATTGTATTGTAATTTGATCATATTAACTAATAACTTTGACCATATTGAATGTGGAAATTAAATCACAAACATTAAAATAGCAAGAAAAATCAATCACAAGTAAGAAAAATGAAAAATACTACCGACTCCAAATGTTTTATCAAATGTACTGTTGCTATTCCAATGTTTATATTCATTTTGCATCAATGTTATGTGTTTCTATTGTTATGTTAATTAATGTGCAATGGTTATATACTATCAACTTAGCATCCATTTTTTATGCTTATCATGCAATGGCCATACATTGTTCACGTGGCAACCAATTTAAATTATTGTGCTATGGTGTTATATATATGTATATAATCAGCAATTTTGAAAAGGTGATAATTTTGTGATGATGACAATTTAAATTATTATTAGCTGTGTTGTTAATCCAAATGGCTTCCATATGTACTTCTCATACCCAATCGAAAAACAAAGCCATTGCTCCAGAGAAGTCAAGCAGTGTTGAAGAGACACACAAGCAGTTAAACCACAAGGCATCCTGGGACTGTGAGTCAATTCAAATTTTCTTGCAACTGATTGCCGATGAGATTACAAAAGGAAATCGGCCATTTGTAGTCCTAAGCCACTGGGTGCAAGTCGTTGGCAAGAAAGATTGAGAAAAAAACATGGGCTGAAACAGTTAAAGAATTAATACATGAGTTTGAAAAAATAATGGAATGCTTGGAGGAAGTTGATGGATTCCAACAGAGGAGCGTCAGGGATTGGCTTTGACATCGAAATTGGTATGTTTTAGGCGTCTGATGAGTGGTGAGACAAGATGGAATCGGTAAGTACAATGTAATTTTCGCATGTTTGTTTCGTTTCATATTTGCCTGTTAGCAATTAATTAATCCATTTCTGTTGTTAGTGAATATTCCACCAATTGCATGTACTAAACGTTTTTTTTTTTACAATGTCCAATTTTGCAAACAAACAAGACGTGTGCAAAGTTCAAGAAAAAAACTTTAGAACATCGCGAGTTGATGGAGACGGCCTTTACAGGGGCATCAGCTACTGGTAAGAACCACTAAACCTTGGGAGAGAAAGTTGCTGAAGCTGCCGATGTGTCATCCGATTCTGTGGATAGTATTGGAGCCCAGCCATTTGTTGATCCGATACCTACACGTGTAGACAACGTGGACTCAGATTCTTCGATGGAGCCAGTTTTGACTGACGTCAAAAGGAAACGAACTCTGTCAACAAGTTATGCAAAGTCAAAGAAGGCAACAAGTGGTGCACCAATTATAACGGAAAGCATGAACAATCTAACAAATGTGGTTCGTACCAAGAATTAGCAAGTTCCGGTGAGGCACATCACAGGTAACGAATCATTGTACACAATTTCGGAGTGCATGCAACGGCTGAGGAACATTCATTTCCTTCTTGGTACACCACTATTCCATTTTGCATCGACACTGATGGATAACGCAGATTACTGGGACGTTGTAACATGCCCGGGGGGTACCCGCGCGCGTTAAACAGTTCGGACTCCCGAGATCTCTTTGATCTAGCCTCACGAGTGCAATGTGAAATGTAGATGAGAGTCCAGATTTGGCAACTTTTATTAAAAATCCATTTTATTGCAATTTTGTCAAAAATGGACTACGTCATTAGATCTCAGAGTCGCCACCTAATATTTTGGGAAATTAGGAAACCCATGACTCGGTGCCAAGGCCACTGTTCGTCGTAACCAAGGATGCTTGGCTCGGAACCTTAGGTATGAGAGGGGAAGGTCAATAATGAGCACCCCCGCTCACCCGATCAAAAGATCGGCCTCCACTAAACCATGATATGACTTTTTATTTTCTTTATATGTTCATGTTCTGATTATTTTAGTAAATCCTAAAATTTACTATGTGAAGCATATAAGTATAGACTAGTTTGCTTAAATTGGAACAATTCAACTTCATGTTTGCTTTTCGAAAAGGGTTTGAATTTGCCATTTGACAAAGTGGGCTTAAAGTTTGTGAATTTGCCACTGCAAAGTGGGCTTAAAACGTACATTTATTGAATTATTCCAATTCAAACAACAAGCCTTCATCCACAGGCATTCATACAGTTATATCAAGTAAGCAAGTAGCCTCATGGTAGAATACTAACACATGGTAAGAAAAACACACACAAATGGGATGCTAAAGCATAAAAACTCACAGATTGACCGACGTCCCTCGAACAACTACAAAATAAAATTAGTAAAATATGCATGATCTTATATACAGAATTCCTAATGCAATTCACTCACGAGATGCAGCTAAAGATTCGGCTTCTAAGATATGACATGTGAAACATAGCATGTGATAGCGCACATAATCATGTAGGAATTGATGAAATCCACAAATGCAAATGTGGCCGAATCTTAATGCATGAAACATGGATGCAAAGCATGGCATGTTAGATATATACATATGTACAGTTAGGGAAAGCGATTAAAGAATAGGATAGACAGAAGCGGGGTGGAGGAATTATTACAATACTTTGAATATTACAGATCCGAGGGAGATGAATAAAATAAAATCATCACAAACACTCAAAAGAAAAAGAAGATAAAGAACTTCATCACTGGCACAGTCCACTCCTTTTCTCCGCTGGAAATTGGGCCCGACAAGTAAGCCCAACGTTTCAAACCCCCGGCCATTCAGTCCATGTAAACTCATCTTCAATGGAGGGCCCCACCTCATTATCATCAACCCATTATAATTCCAACACGCAGCACTAGCAAAGAACTTGCCCAAATTCAAATAACCTCAGCCCATGTAAACCATAAACCATTAAAAACTAAACCCACGGCAGTCCAACAACTAGACCCACATGCTTCTTCTCCTTTCAAATAATAACCCATGCATGCATGAGCATGCATCAACAAATTGAATCACGCATGCATGAGCATTCATGGTTGCCTACGAGAAAGTGACAGACTCTAGTGGAGGTTATGGGAGCACAATACAGTTGAGAGAGAGGTTCAGAGAGAGAGCCAAGAGGGAGAAGAGTTTTTTGGTGGCTAGAGAGAGGGTACGTGTTCACCATTGGTGATGTCAACCCACAGATTTTGAGTAGGAGCTAAACAGAGGGAGCTTAGCAGCCCAAGTTTTACACCCATGTGGTCAACTATGCCGTGTGTGTATGTGTGGTGTGAGTGAGGTGCATGTGTTAGCAGCTATGGCTTCTCCCCATCCGTGTGCTGTCTTGTGTGTGGGTTGTGCCTGTGTGAGCTCTGTGATAGCCGTGTATGAGTCTGCTGTGCTCCCTGTGTGTGTGGGTTCGCTGGGTGTGTCTTAGAGAGAGAGGAGAGAGCTGTGTTTGGTGTGTCGGTTTAAAGAGAGAGAAAGAGAAGTGGGTCTGTCTGTGCTGGGTCTGTGTGTGTTGCTGTCTGAATCTGTGTGTCATCCCCTCACTCAGTGTGTCCCTCCTCCGTATGTGCTGTGTGTCTCCTCCTGTATGTTGAATGTGTGCCTCGTGTATGTGTGTGTGTGTTCTGTGTGTGTGTGATGTAAAGAACCAACCTGAAAGAGGAGAGAAGAGGAGAAAGAAGAGTTGATTTTGGGTGTGTCTATGTGTTTTCCCTCTCCATGTGTGTGTCTTTTTCATTCAAGAGAGAGAGACCAGCCCATTTCCTCGCTGTGTGATCTAGCCGAGTGCCCCTCTGTGTGTATCGGTGTGTTATCTCAATTGTAGAGAGAGAGATCAGAGAACCAGATGCATGTGTCAATGTATGTTGTGCGTGGTCTCTGTATGGGCTGTCCTCTATGTGCATGTGTATGCATGTGATCGGAGAGAGAGATCACAGTGGGAGTGTGTGCTTCCTCTTCCTAACTCGTGTAGTGTCTCCCACACAGCTCATCTCCTACCCACTCACTTCTCTTTTTTGAAAATGTTCTCCCCTACAGCTCATCTCCCACCCACTCACTTCTCTTTTTGAAAATGCTCTCCCCCATCTGTCTATTTTTTTTCTTTTTTTCTTTCTGTTAAACAAAACAAAACATCCCCCATGTGCCACTCTTCCTACTGATCATCACTCACCGCCCCCATTTCTTTGTGCTTTTATTATGCTCCACCCATCCTCCACTACCTGACCATTCTTTTCTTTTCTTTTTTTATTTATTTTTCATTTATTTTTCATTTTTTTTATTATTTTCTATTTTTCAAAATTAGCTAAAATGTACCACTTTATAAAACACCACCTAAAAATATGTACACACATAAAATTATAAAATACTACAAATTAATAATTTGGCTAAAATGGGTGAGGTTTGGGATTAAAATTTCAATTTGATTTTTCTGGTGAGGGTGGTCAAAATAAAGTGCCCAAGTCTTAGAGTCGGTCAAAATGGGGTGTCTACAGTTGCCCCTCTTTGACAGAGCTCGAAGTCATTTCATGACGTGAGTGAATGTCAAAGCTCGAAGACGACCCTTTTGACAAGGCCATAAGACTTGGGCAAACAAACAAGATGCAAATGTAAGTGGTTGAACCCGAAGGTTGCCTACGTATCCCTTTGCAAGGAATCAAACCAGCGTAGTTCAGGGGCAAGATGCTAATGATATGAAGGAAGATTTTGAGAACTGGACTTATACGCTACGCGAAGCCGATTATTTTTGAAAAACTTATGATCGTGCAAGAGAGGAAAGACCTCAACCAAGAGAAATCAACATCCTAACACGTCTCACGTGAAAGGAGGAAAGATGGTGTAAACAATAGGCGCACCTGATGTTTTTTAACCGAGTGAATCAACAACCTAACACGTTTCACGCGAAAGGAGGAAGGATGGTCTAAACAACAGGCGCACCTGATATTTTTAACCGAGTGAATCAACAACCTAACGCGTTTCACGCGAAAGGAGGAAGGATGGTCTAAACAACAGGCTCACCTGATGTTTTTAACCAAGTGAATCAACAACCTAACGCGTTTCATGCGAAAGGAGGAAGGATGGTGTAAACATCAGGCGCACCTGATGTTTTTAACCGAGTAAAACAACAACCTAACGCGTTTCACGCGAAAGGAGGAAGGATAGTGTAAACATCAGGCGCACCTAATGTTTTTAACCGAGTAAAACAACAACCTAACGCGTTTCACGCGAAATGAGAAAGGATGGTGTAAACATCAGGCGCACCTGATGTTTTTTAACTGAGTACATCAACAACCTAACGCGTTTCACGCGAAAGGAGGAAGGATGGTGTAAACATCAGGCGCACCTGATGTTTTTAACCGATTTAGGTGGTGTAAACAGACAGGCGCACCTGCTGTTTTTAACCGATTTGCAATCCAAACGCGTTTCATGCGAGAGGAGGAAGGGTGGTGTAAACAGACAGGCGCACCTGACTGTATTTTAACCGAGTAAAACAACAACCTAACGCGTTTCACGCGAAAGGAGGAAGGATGGTGTAAACATCAGGCGCACCTGATGTTTTTAACCGAGTACATCAACAACCTAACGCGCTTCACGCGAAAGGAGGAAGGATGGTGTAAACATCAGGCGCACCTGATGTTTTTAACCGATTTGGGTGGTGTAAACAGACAGGCGCACCTGCTGTTTTTAACCGATTTGCAATCCAAACGCGTTTCACGCGAGAGGAGGAAGGGGTGGTGTAAACAGACAGGCGCACCTGCTGTTTTTAACCGAGTGAATCAACAACCTACCGCGTCTCACGCGAAAGGAGGAGGGGTGGTGTAAACAACAGACGCACCTGCTGTTTTTAACCGAGTGAAATCAACATCCTAACGCGTCTCACGCGAGATGAGAAGGGGTGGTGTAAATAGACAGGCGCACCTGCTGTTTTTAACCGAGTGAATCAACATCCTAACGCGTCTCACGCGAGAGGAGAAGGGGTGGTGTAAACAGACAGGCGCACCTGACTGTATTTTAACCGGGGTGGTGTAAACAGATAGGCGCACCTGACTGTATTTTAATCGGGGTGGTGTAAACAGACAGGCTCACCTGTTGTTTTTAACCGGGGTGAATCAACAACCTATCGCGTCTCACGCGAAAGGAGGAGGGGTGGTGTAAACAATAGGCGCACCTGCTGTTTTTAACCGAGTGAAATCAACATCCTAACACGTTTCACGTGAGAGGAGAAGGGGTGGTGTAAACAGACAGGCGCACCTGCTATTTTTAACCGAGTGAATCAACATCCTAACGCGTCTCACGTGAGAGGAGAAGGGGTGGTGTAAACAGACAGGCGCACCTGACTGTATTTTAACCGGGGTGGTGTAAACAGACAGGCGCACCTGACTGTATTTTAACCGGGGTGGTGTAAACAAACAGGCTCACCTGTTGTTTTTAACCGGGGTGAATCAACAACCTATCGCGTCTCACGCGAAAGGAGGAGGGGTGGTGTAAACAACAGACGCACTTGCTGTTTTTAACCGAGTGAAATCAACATCCTAACGCGTCTCACGCGAGAGGAGAAGGGGTGGTGTAAACAGACAGGCGCACCTGCTGTTTTTAACCGAGTGAATCAACATCCTAACGCGTCTCACGCGAGAGGAGAAGGGGTGGTGTAAACAGACAGGCGCACCCGACTGTATTTTAACCGAGGTGGTGTAAACAGATAGGCGCACCTGATTGTATTTTAACCGGGGTGGTGTAAACAGACAGGCGCACCTGACTGTATTTTAACCGGGGTGGTGTAAACAGACAGGCGCACCTGACTGTATTTTAACCGGGGTGGTGTAAACAAACAGGTGCACCTGACTGTATTTTAATTGGGGTGGTATAAACAGACAGGCGCACCTGACTGTATTTTAACCAAGGTAGTGTAAACAGACAGGCGCACCTGACTGTATTTTAACCGAGGTGGATGGTGTGAATAGACAGGCGCACCTGCTGTTGTTAACCGATTTGGATTTTGATAATTGGACTTACATGCTACGCGAAGCCGATTTGGGTAATTCATGATTTGTGCAATGCAATGCAATGTCATGGAGTGATGATAAAGCTATGAAGATGGTAACATGGGTGGCAAACTTTGTGTAAAACATACGAAGCAAGCCACATTTCTACCTGGCTATGTTTGCAACTTTCCCTATTTTCCAACAGGGTGACAGACTAGGTTGGTTCAGTTTCTAGAGTTGAGGCGCATACAAGCTATCTTAACCTATGGGGCTGCCATATAGATTTCAAGCCGGGGATACACCCCTGGGTATTTAAACCAGACTTTAGTCTCGGAAATCCTGAACCTTTTGCGTTCTAGGCATCGCGATTCGAACTCTAGTTTCCACCGTCTCAATTGATCTCCTAGGAACTCATTACAAACATAGTCAGGTGACTATACCAGACCGATTGAAGTCGTTCGGGCACGACAAACACCAAAGGAATTGCACCTTTAGAGGATTTAAGGTCTCCTAGACCCTGAAAGTCGTTTGGGCACGACAAACACGAAAGGACTTACACCTTCAGAGGATTTAAGGTCTCCTAGACCCGAAAAAGAACAACAAGCACACTTGCTGTTTTTAACCGATTGAATAGCCACGGATGCCGCTTTACTTCCTGATCATATTTACAACTTTCCCTATTCTCCAACGGGGTGACAGACTAAGTTGGTTCAGTATCCAGAATTGAGGCGCATACACGCTACCTCAACCTATAGGGCTGCCATACAGATTTCAAGCCGGGGATACACCCCGGGGTATTTAAACCAGACTTTAGTCTCGGAAATTCCAAACCTTTTGCGTTCTAGGCCTTGGCCATTCGAACTCTAGTTTTCACCGTCACAATTGGTCTCCTAGGAACTCATTGCAAACACAACCAATATAATACACAAATATTTACGTATCACTACACACATATATGTACATATGGCATACACATATGCATATACAGACAACATACAGACAGATATATACAGATATATACACAGACATATACAGTATATATACAGGTATATACGACATAGACATATACGGACCTATACACAAACATATACGGATATATACACAGATAGAGAATATTCCGTTTGCAACCGTCAGCGGGAAGATGTCGTTACTGAGAAGGCATATTCCGTTTGTTGACGTTAGCACACGTACGCAAAACATGCAAAAAGAAAGAAAAAACACAAAATGCATGGATGTAGGGATACGGGGTTTCGAACCCCTGACCTTTGGCCTAGTCTTCGAATCCTCGACCACTGAACCACGCCAGTCTTGTGACAAGATATGCAAAAAAATATATATACATATACGAGACATATATACACAAAATCAAAGCAAAAACAAAGAAACATTTGTTGTGGGGTTCGAACCCCTGACCTTGGGCTCAGCCTTCCAGCCTTCAACCACTGAGCCAAACCATTGAACCCAATCCACTCTTGTGACCCAAATGTTCAAACAAATATATATATATATATATATATAAGACATATTTATACATAAAGCGAAAACAAAACAAAAGAAACACTCAATGTAGGTTCAAACCCCTGACCTCGGGCTTAGGCTTTTCGAATCCTCAACCCACTGGGCCAAACCACTGAACCCAAGCCATACCTGTGACCTAAATGTTCAAACAAATATATATAATACATAGATATACAATACATATACATATATATATACAACTTTCCCGCCTCTCTTTCTATTTTTGTCTTACTCTCTCTTCCTATTTTTGTCTCACTCTCTCTTCCTTCATCTTCTTCGAGCGTCGTGTCTATCGCACGATTTCAACAATTGCGGCGCCTGACCGACAGGCTATCCAATCCTGCCCCAATTGTCACTGATCGTCTCGAGCCTTCCTCCCTCTTTGTCTTCTTCTTTGGCTTCATCCTCTTCTTAAGTTGAGGCCTGCGAAAGAGAGAGGCAGAGCCAAAAGCCTGCAAACTTTCTCTGCCACCACTCTGTAACCTCTTTCTTTTGCATTACTCTTCTCTGCCATGGCCTTTTCACAAGGTTCTCTCACTCTTTTTCCAGACCTAAACGAGTCTACGATAGAGATGACCAATTCCGACTCCCCTGGACCTCAACCACGAGCTCCTCCTCCTTCTCCTGTTTTTAACTTTCCAGCGATGTCAGTTGAACAAATCATGGCGGCACAGTCTGACATCGAAGCAAACTCGTATACACTGAGGTCATGTGTGGAGATCGTGACTGCGGTCTCCAACTTGTCCCGTCGGCTGCAGAACAGAACGTGTGAGGTGCATCGATTGAATGCACAACTTTCTTTACTTCAACATATGTACAAAGATTCTCGAGGAGAAGTTAGCGGATTGAAGAAACAAATCAAGGAGTTGAAACGACAGGTGACCGTCGCAACTCGTCATGGGACTACCTTTGACGGCTAGCGAGGGATTATCTCTTTTGGCGGTTTTGTAGACACCGAGGCAGGGTCTTCAAAAGCCTCCCAAAATGAAGGCAAGAATAAATGATCAGTCGGAGAATCGAGAAAAGAAGGTACCAGTAAGGAAAGTTGGTGTGTATCCGTCACCGCCGGGCCACTGCCGGAATCTGAAAAAATACTACTCTCTCTTTTTGCTTTTTTGTTATTTTTGTTGTTATTTTTGTTTTTGTTTTTGTTTTTTTGTTTTTTTTTGGAGTCTTTGTAATCGGGGATGTCCTCCCCTGACTGCAATAAAATCAGTTTAGTTTTTGCACATCAATGGCGTAACTAGCATATCACTTTGAACTTGAAAACATTTTTGTTTGATTGAATTTGAGAATGATTGAATTTTGAACTCTGAATTGGACATTGATTCTATATTGACCAGAATCAAAGAATGACTTAACGAAAGAAAAACAAAGCAAAACCATCCAAACATACTTATATACACTGACTGGTATGAAAGGAACTTAAAAAAGAACAACAAGACTCTGAAACACAACCATTGAGCCTAAACGATTCTGCAGTTTGTCATGATGGGTTGAAATTGAAACTAATGGGCCGACAAAAAAGTTGGCCGACGAACTCATGATCTAGCCAAAGAGTTGGCCAACGAACTCATGACTCAAGTGGTGGAGAAGATAGAATCTCCGACTCGACTATGCCCCTAATTCATTGCCTTGATTTTTTTTTCTTTTGATTTTTTTGTAAACATGTTTTGATCAACATAAGAGTTAGATTAGCATACTTATTCCATTTTCTGTTTCAAATCATGTAAGCTAAACTGTGAGTACTGAAATTTTCCCTTTTCAAATCCAAAGAATGGTCCAAGTTTTGCAAAAATGGAACAATTTTCGAGAAAAATTAGTCAGTTTCATTCAAATTAATCAAAACCTATTTTTGCAAATGGCCACTACTCAACTAACATGGAATCAACCATTGGGGTGCATAATCCCAAACCAGATAATCAAAGATGATATCTGAACCAAGCCAACCGAACCAAGCCAAAACCAAACCGAATGAAGCCGAGCAGAACTGGACCAAACCGAACCGCCGAACCGAACCGAACCAAGTTGAATCGAAACCAACTAAACTGAGCAGAACGAAGATACACCAATCAAACACGGATAGGACAACCAAGTCGACTAAAGACACACCAAGCAAACATGGACGAGATGAATGAGTTGAAAAATTATTAGGGCCGAACTTCGAGATGAAGCTACCTACGTATCCCAAAGATAGAAATCAGGCCATCGTAGTTCCGGCTAAGGTTCACTCGGGTATTGACACTCTCCTTTTGTGCTCTAACTTTTGCCAAAGCCGCCCTTTCAGGTTTTTAACCTTGCGAGCTTTTGATTTTTTTGATTTTTCTATTTTTTTTTTCATTTTGTTCATTTCATTTTTTTTTCTTTTGAGTTTCTATTTTTTTTGTTTTTCTGCTCTAATTTTTACCTAGGTCGCCCTTCCGGGTTTTCAGCCTAGCGAACCTCTCAAGGGTTACTTTCAGTTTAACTTGTCAATGTTGATTGGGTGTGAAATCTCTAGGCCATCTATAAGAACGACTACTACACTTGACCAGTAGATATGATAATGTAGGGACTAGGCTAATTGGGTCCGAATTTGCCCCTAGTGTTGCCCCTAGTGTAGTGGATAGGAACTCGACTATCCTTCAATAATAAAATTCATTCTCTCAAATTCTGGGTTTTGCCTTTCTAGGCGGTCTTCATTGGGAAACGATTCAATTTTAACTCTTTGATCACATCCAACCTTTTGCCCCTAGTTCAAGGGCTGCTTCAAATCTAAATCACATCCGACCTTCTTGCCCCTAGTTCAAGGGCTGTTTCCAATCTGAATCACAGGCCCTACATAGTTTTGGCTAAGGTTCACTCGGGTATTGACACTCTCCTTTTACGCTCTAACTTTTGCCAAAGCCGCCCTTTCGGGTTTTCAACCTTGCGAGCTTTTCATTTTTCTTTTTATTTTTCCTTTTTTTTTTTTTTTTTTTTTTGTGCTCTAACTTTTGCTTGGGTCGCCCTTCCAGGTTTTCGGCCTAGCGAGCCTCTCAAGGGTGATACTTTATTACCCCTAGTTCAAGGGCTACCTCCATTTCAGCTATGCAAGCCTCACACTTTTGCCCCTAGTTCAAGGGCTGTTTCAAATCTGAATCACATTCGACCTTATTGCCCCGAGTTGAAGGGCTGCCTCCATTTGAATCACATCATGGCCCCTAGTTCAAGGGCTATTTCCAATATGGATCACATTCAACCTTATTGCCCTTAGTTGAAGGGCTGCCTCCATTTGAATCACATCATTGCCCCCAGTTCAAGGGCTGTTTCCATTTGAATCATATTCGACCTTATTGCCCCTAGTTTAAGGGCTCTCTTCATTTGAATCACATCATGGCCCCCCAGTTCAAGTGCTATTTCCAATTTGGCTACGTAAACTTTACACTTTGATTGATCATGAAATACTTCAAATCACGGTTTGAAAGCTAAGGAGCTAAGGAGGTCGGACCTCGAGTCAAGAGGGATCCTATGTTGTATAATCAATTCCAGGCATGTCTTCGTAGGACCACACAAAAACAGTTTTTGAAATTTTTTCACAAAGTGACTAATCACTCGTACTTTTACGAAGATAAGATAGAACCAATTTGGACCAAGCCAGGATCCTTCTCAGTACCCACATTAACAAAAATGATTTTATTCATCAAAGGCTTAGCACACCTCTCTTCCTCTCAGTTGATCAAAATTTGCAAATCCCGAGGAAATTCTTCCTCTTCATTTTTATCAGAGTTTTGGAAAACGTTTTGAAAAACTTTGGTCAATGCGATGAATTAAGGCACAGAGAAGTACGCAGACTCTATGGCATTTTTTTTTTGTTTTTTTTGTTTTTCTGTTTATTGAAGAGAGACTATGACTCAGCAATGACAACCGACTTTTGACAACATATTCAAAAGAAAATGACAAAGATGACCTAGACAGGACAGAAATGTCTAGGTTAGCACTATCGAAATCAACAGACTCTGACTCATTAGGCTGACTCGAGCCTGACTCTAACTCTACAAACTTGGTGGAGTCAAACTTAGACTCAATACTCAATTCAGAACTCAGAATAAAACCATTCTCAAATTGCCAGTCAAAGTATGGGCCATCCACGACATTCAAAATAAAGCCTGGGCAATTAACAGGTGGTCAATCCCCAATTGCAGAAACAAAATGGAACTTCCAATTATGCCTCCACTAAAAGCACACTGAACCCCACAAACTGAAATGCCTGAACCACTCACTTGAATTTGAGAACCCCTGTATAGATCCAATACATTGCACATAACACATAACAGGAAAGAGAACAAACACCCCTATAGAGGGTAGGGTTATCATGTCCTAGCTTGAAATGATCTAGGGTTTCACTATTCAGACAAGTGGTATCACACATCCTAGAAATAGGAGAGCATCCTGTCCTAAGTTTGAAAGGTACTATAGCTCACTATATGTACAAGGTTGACTCTACTCTAAGGGTTAAAGTCAAGGTGACGTTACCAAAGAGTCCTTTGGGTCATAACCAATGAAGATCTTAGGAACTCAGAAGAGTCAATATTAGCCTCTCTTCAAAGTCTGAGAACTTTCAGATCTCAAAAGATTATAACACAAGGCCTCCAAAGTAACGTAGAGATAGGTGTAGTGTCACAAAAAGTATGCCTGTGCTCCCACCACATCTGGGCAACACAGGGACTTTAAGTGCACCAATGCATGCAATGCAATAAACATATAATTGAAAATAAAAGTCATATCATGGAGTTCGAGTCAAGGTTTCATAAAATCCCCAGCAGAGTCGCCAGAAACTGTAACATGCCCGGGGGTACCCGCGCGCGTTAAACAGTTCGGACTCCCGAGATCTCTTTGATCTAGCCTCACGAGTGCAATGTGAAACGTAGATGAGAGTCCAGATTTGGCAACTTTTATTAAAAATCCATTTTATTGCAATTTTGTCAAAAATGGACTGCGTCATCAGATCTCAGAGTCGCCACCTAATATTTTGGGAAATTAGGAAACCCATGACTCGGTGCCAAGGCCACTGTTCGTCGTAACCAAGGATGCTTGGCTCGAACCTTAGGTATGAGAGGGGAAGGTCAATAATGAGCACCCCCGTCACCCGATCAAAAGATCGGCCTCTACTAAACCATGATATGACTTTTTATTTTCTTTATATGTTCATGTTCTGATTATTTTAGTAAATCCTAAAATTTACTATGTGAAGCATACAAGTATAGACTAGTTTGCTCAAATTGGAACAATTCAACTTCATGTTTGTTTTTCGAAAAGGGTTTGAATTTGCCACTTGACAAAGTGGGCTTAAAGTTTGTGAATTTGCCACTGCAAAGTGGGCTTAAAACGTACATTTATTGAATTATTCCAATTCAAACAACAAGCCTTCATCCAAGGCATTCATACAGTTATATCAAGTAAGCAAGTAGCCTCATGGTAGAATACTAACACATGGTAAGAAAAACACACACAAATGGGATGCTAAAGCATAAAAACTCACAGATTGACCGACGTCCCTCGAACAACTACAAAACAAAATTAGTAAAATATGCATGATCTTATATACAGAATTCCTAATGCAATTCACTCATGAGATGCAGCTAAAGATTCGGCTTCTAAGATATGACATGTGAAACATTGCATGTGATAGCGCATATAATCATGTAGGAATTGATGAAATCCACAAATGCAAATAGCCGAATCTTAATGCATGAAACATGGATGCAAAGCATGGCATGTCAGATATATACATATGTATAGTTAGGGAAAGCGATTAAAGAATAGGATAGACAGAAGCGGGGTGGAGAATTATTACAATACTTGAATATTACAGATCCGAGGGAGATGAATAAAATAAAATCCTCACAAACACTCAAAAGAAAAAAAAGATAAAAGAACTTCATCACTGGCACAGTCCACTCCTTTTCTCCGCTGGAAATTGGGCCCGACAAGTAAGCCCAACGTTTCAAACCCCCGGCCATTCAGTCCATGTAAACTCATCTTCAATGGAGGGCCCCACCTTATCAGCATCAACCCATTATAATTCCAACACGCAGCACTAGCAAAGAACTTGCCCAAATTCAAATAACCTCAGCCCATGTAAACCATAAACCATTAAAAACTAAACCTACGGCAGTCCAACAACTAGACCCACATGCTTCTTCTCCTTTCAAATAATAACCCATGCATGTATGAGCATGCATCAACAGATTGAATCACGCATGCATGAGCATTCATGGTTGCCCGCGAGAAAGTGACAGACTCTAGTGGAGGTTATGGGAGGACAATACAGTTGAGAGAGAGGTTCAGAGAGAGAGCCAAGAGGGAGAAGAGTTTTTTGGTGGCTAGAGAGAGGGTTACGTGTTTACCATTGGCGATGTCAACCCATAGATTTTGAGTAGGAGCTAAACAGAGGGAGCTTAGCAGCCCAAGTTTTACACCCATGTGGTCAACTGTGCCGTGTGTGTATGTGTGGTGTGAGTGAGGTGCATGTGTTAGTAGCTATGGCTTCTCCCCATCCGTGTGCTGTCTTGTGTGTGGTTGTGCTTGTGTGAGCTCTGTGATAGCCGTGTATGAATCTGCTGTGCTCCTATGTGTGGGTTCGCTGGGTGTGTCTTAGAGAGAGAGAAAGAGCTGTGTTTGGTGTGTCGGTTTAAAGAGAGAGAAAGAGAAGTGGGCTGTCTGTGTTGGGTCTGTGTGTGTTGCTGTCTGAATCTGTGTGTCATTCCCTCACTCAGTGTGTCCCTCCTCTGTATGTGCTGTGTGTCTCCTCCTGTATGTTGAGTGTGTGCCTCGTGTATGTGTGTGTGTGTTCTGTGTGTGTGATGTAGAGAACCAACCCGAAAGAGGAGAGAAGAGGAGAAAAAAGAGTTGATTTTGGGTGTGTCTATGTGTTTTCCCTCTCCATGTGTGTGTCTTTTTCATTCAAGAGAGAGAGACCAGCCCATTTCCTCGCTGTGTGATCTAGCTGAGTGCCCCTCTGTGTGTATCGGTGTGTTATCTCAATTGTAGAGAGAGAGATCAGAGAACCAGATGTATGTGTCAATGTATGCTGTGCGTGGTCTCTGTATGGGCTGTCCTCTGTGTGCATGTGTATGCATGTGATCGGAGAGAGAGAGAGATCACAGTGGGAGTGTGTGCTTCCTCTTCCTAACCCGTGTAGTGTCTCCCCCACAGCTCATCTCCCACCCACTCACTTCTCTTTTTGAAAATGCTCTCCCCCATCTGTCTATCTTTTTTTTTTTCTTTTTGTTAAACAAAATAAAACATCCCCCATGTGCCACTCTTCCTACTGATCATCACTCACCGCCCCCATTTCTTTGTGCTTTTATTATGCTCCACCCATCCTTCACTACCTGACCATTATTTTCTTTTCTTTTTTATTTTTTTTTTCATTTTATTTTTCATTTTTTTCATTATTTTCTATTTTTCAAAATTAGCTAAAATGTACCACTTTATATAACACCACCTAAAAATATGTACACACATAAAATTATAAAATACTACAAATTAATAATTTGGCTAAAATGGGTGAGGTTTGGGATTAAAATTTCAATTTGATTTTTCTGGTGAGGGTGGTCAAAATAAAGTACCCCAGTCTTAGGGCCGGTCAAAATGGGGTGTCTACAAACGTGATGATGTGCCAGCCCGATAACAACCACATTATAGGCTGGCTGACACAGAAGCAGCTGCAGTGTAGTGCGGCGGCGCTGTTTGCGAACCTATTCGGGCCTCCCCGGGTTTGATAACAATGTGATGCTGAAGATACCTTCCCTTGTCTTGGTTTAATAAACTTTTAATTACCATTCATGTTGGACTTGTAATAAACAGGATGGTTATGCGTGCTATTTTTTTTTTCCCGGGTTGGTCAAGAAATATTTGCCTGAGGTGTCTATTTTTGAACGATGGAATATAATGGTTGTGTTTGCTTTTTATTATGGGAATTTGTTTCACAACAGTGGGCTGTTGTGTCTTGCTTGTTTATTTATTTATTTTTTTGTTTGTTGTTAGGTTGCTATACCGTTAGTATGGTAGTGTCAGTAATGCACTTGATTTTTTTTTTTTGGTTTGTGTATTACCAATTACTAGCAGGTTCAATGTTTGTTTATTATATGTTAATATCAGTTTACATGCAATTGTACCTTGTTGTTAGGCATGGTTACCATGGTGACGCAACATGAATATTTGCAATCATGTTGGCAATCTGTATTTGGAAACTTTTATGACCTTTATGCCACTGCAAATTAAATGTAAATTGATTGAAACCATCCCACTGTTGTAGGTTTCGCTTGAATTGACGTGATGAATCCCGGGGATAGAAGCAACAATGACGATTTAACGGAAATGCTTAACCAAATGGCCATACAGCTGCAACAACAAAACAATTGGACATTCTTCGAAGCATGTCGGTATGTGCAAGAGTGGTACGAAAAACACATGTCCAAGACGCCATGTTGCACTTCAATTTTGACCGAGCATGCATAGATAACCGAACTACATGCGGGCCATGTGGGTCGATTTGAGGAAAATGTGTGCAGGCCAAAGGAAGTTTTTGTGGCTTTGTGTCACACATTAGTAACTGATTTCAGGTTACAAGTACTGCAACATGCACATGGCTTAGCTATTGAAGAAAGTGTTGCAATGTTTATCCATGTGTTGAGACGGTTGCATAATCTCGAAATCCAAAAACGGTTCCAACATTCAGGGGAGACTGTGTCCCAGCATGTGCGTAATGTATTAACGGTGATAAAGGAGTTCATTGTTATACATTGCAGACCAACATATAGTCAACATCATATACATCCATACGTGCAGTCTAAACGGAAATACCTACCGTTCAAGGTACTATTTTCAAACCTCACTCAGTTAAGTATGTTTGCCTTATTATTATATTTTATTGGACATGACGCATGAAAAATAACCATTACATGTACCCTTAGTAGTAACAAAACAATTGGGTTGTTGGTAGGACTATATCAGAGCCATAGACGAAACACATGTTACTGCACGGGTTACAGGGCCAGATACCTCAACATATTTTGGTAGGAAATACTGTCACACGCAAAATATCATGGCTGCGTGCGATTTTGACATGTGTTTCATCTTCGTATCGCTTGGATGGAAAGGAAGTATGCACGATAGTCGCATCTTCAATGAGACACTAACAAATGACAATGACCCATTTCCACATCTTGAACATGGTAACACATTGCATTGAAAATTTTTGAGTACATAATATTTGGAAAAACATCTTTAATTAAAAATTAAACAAAATTTGGTGGTTTGTTTCAAATTCTCGTACTATCTACAGGCAAATATTATCTTGTCGATGTTGGCTATTTGAACCGGGTAGGTTACCTAGCACCATTCAAAGGCAGCCATTACCACCAACAACAATTCTGCGTTATTGAAAGGCATAGGACAACAAACACCCCCAGGGAATTATTTAACAAAGTTCACTCGTTGTTACGAAGTGTAGTGGAACGCACTTTCGGTGCATGGAAAAGTCGATGGGGGTTTATTAGAGACATGCATCGATATGATTTTGTAAATGTGCAAGTTCAGTTAGTAGGTGTGTCAATGGCGTCACATAATTATATATGTAGAAATACAGGCAATCCAACAACTGCTAACCCCATTTTTAACAAGGAAGAGGCTATGGCAATAATAAATGCCATACCAGAAGTTGAACATGACGATGATGGTTTAATGATTGGAGATGAGGACCCCCATATGGCATTGGTGTGAGTTCGCATACGGGACAAGTTGGTATACATGCGCAATAACGGAATGTTAGGAAATATATAATAGTCCACCTAACATTCGTAGGCTTATAACATTGGTAACCCACGAGGAAGAGGCTGTATGTGATTATATTATCATGTACAATATGAATGTGTTTACACGGGAAATAATCCCTTTCAATTGTTTACGTGCCTTACTTGATAAAATTATTAGGTTGGAGAAGGACAAATTTTGTTACATACTTGTAATAATCAAGCAGGATAGCATGATGGACAATTGCGGTATTATGATTTGATGACTGTCACACAAAAACTAAAAACATTTAGGTAGCATTTGGTAATGTGTTCGTTTTTGGTTTATGTTTACAAAAATTTTATAAACTGGTTTTTGTTTATTTTTAGAAAAACATAAACTACAAACGCGTTTTGTTTGAACAAAATGTTTGAAAAATTTTAAAAACATAAACTAAAAAATTTGTTTGTTCAGGCCTAAAATATTTATATTTATTTTTTTATTATTTATGACAATGGGATCATACACATTATAATTGGAAAAAAAAATTGATTAAAAAAATTTAATTGAAAAAAAATTATATTTGAAAAAAAAATTATTTGAAAAAAATATTAATTGAAAAAACAAATTATTTCAAAAAAAATTTATTTGAAAAAAAAGTATTAGAAAAAAATTAATTGGAAAAAAAAACTACTTGAAAAAAAATATTTGAAAAGTAAAATTAATTGAAAATAAGAATTTGTTAGTGAAATTTTTAAATTTCTATTTAAAAACCACCATAAACTCATTTTTTGAGTTTACGTTTTTTTCCTCAAATTTATAAACTGAGACAACCATTTAAAAACCAAAAACATTATCAAACAAGTTTTTATGACATTTTTTAAAATTTTTGTAAATATAAACTGAAAACTGAAAGCAAAATTGTTACCAAACAGACCCTAAAAAGTAAAATGGGCACGTAATATGTGGCCGTAAACTGAATTTTGGGTAAAAGCTAGGACTATGATTTTCACAATTTTTTGTTTAACAACTTGGGTAAAGGAGACCAAAAAGTAATTTTGCAAATTATTGTTGCCAAAAATTTTAACACGAATTTTTTAAAAAATGTTCCAACAAACGGTTACAATCGATGACATAAATATTTTCAGATGTTTGCCTTTTTCTTTAAAAAAATAATAAAGTCGAAATTATCATTTTCCCCGTTATTACAAACAAAAAAACATAAAAAAGCATTTTCCCAAAAATAAAAACAAATTACAAAAAAAAGAAAAGAAAAGGAAATTACTCGGCTGACGTGTCAGTCTCAATTGAGCTACCCAGCAGTGGTCACTTTCAACCCAAGGGCAATTGGGTAATTTCACATGTGGACACCTCACCAAAAAAGCCAAAAAGCCAATCCCAAACCAGGCTTTTTAGCTCTAAGCTAAAATAGCCAAAAAGTCAAAAAGCTAACCCACTTCTCAAACGAACACTGAATGGTTTGAATCATCGAATTGAGCTCAAAGTCATGCCCATTACGGCCCAACAAAGCTGGATCCGGAACATTCAAGTATAGATATTACTCTTTTTTTTTTTGGCCAAGATTGTAGGATGTTAATTAGTTAGTACATTTATATTATAATTAAAGGAATCGCTGCTGCTCCTTCAACTCGAACCCTTGACCTTCCTTTCACCACACCCTAAGATGTGGGTACAAGTACATCAAGTTATTATGTTATGTTTGGATTATGAGTTTATTTTAAGAAAGAAAAGTAAAATAAAATAAAGTGAAATAAATTAAGGGCCCATTTAGATATAAGTTTTAAATAAAAAAATTCACACTAAAATTTTGTTATAAAAGTATGGAAGAGTTATTGTTGATAGATTAAATTAGAAGATAGACTATAGCAAACAAAAATATTTTATTGAAAAATTTATATAATTATACTAATTAAGTGTGAATGATTTCAATAATTAATTTTATATTATTATTTGAAATCAATCATAATGATCGTCATTATGAATATTTCAAATTCAATCTTAAAATACATATCTAAATTTAAATAATTGTCCTGGAATGATTAATTTCTAAGTATTTTTATTTAAATTCAAAAATCCAAACCAAACTTAAAATTTTAAGTCGAATTGTATGTGTGCATCATTAAATTATGTAATTTACAATTAATCACACGGACAAAGAGTTTTTGATGATTTTCAGTTTCTTACAATTAGTTTATAGCATAATAACAATCAAACAGTCTTTAATAAAAGTTTTTCTAAATCCTTGGCGAGCTCCAATGATCCACATATCCCAGCTCGCTTATTTGTTGGGATCTCAAGGCCCAATCCATTATGGCTATTAATCGTCATTAGATGACCCAAACAGCTCGAAGCCTGACTTTCCACCAATGTATTCAATGCCCTCCTTAGTGTCCCAACATCTTCCTTTCCACCACCGCCTTTTTGCCATTGCACCACCTCAGCCTTCATCCTACCACCTATCGTTGCCATCTCTAACTTAATTGCCCTGTATAGCGATTCCGATTTTGACCCGACCTTTGTTGTATTTCAGACTCGGGTCTTGTGGTTTAATATTGTTATTCATGTTTTTTTCCTCCTTTCACCCTTTGAGTTAGAATATTGGGATGTCTTGGGCGTGTTTGGAACAGGTTGGCTGCTAGTTGGTCAAATTGTTATTGCCCAGATTTTGGCTTCTTCGCTCGAGCGAAGTTTCTTGCGCTCGAGCAAGCTTTGCAATCTCCCAATACTTTTTCAAGCTTGCAGAGATGCTAGAAGGGTGTTGTTGTTTGCTTGAGCGAGGACTTTTGCGCTCAAGCGACGGTCTTCTGTTTGTAAAACTTCTGGAAGTTTGTATTCTACGCTCGAGCGACGCTTTTTGCGCTCGAGCGAGGACACTTATTGTGTCTGGTCGCTCAAGCAATATTGCGTATATCAGTTCGCAGCAACACCTTTTTACATCACTTTTTGATTTCTTTTCACTCAAAAACCCTAGACCAGCTCTCTCTCTCTCTAAAATACGACTTTTCTCTATAAATCCACCTAGATCTAAGGATCTCTCTACCCTACTCCCTTTTATAAAAAGATAGAGCATTTCAAGGGCTTCCATTTGATCCGAACAAAGTTGAGTTTGGGCATCTTTGAAGTTTCTCCACTCCTCCTTTGGGCTTCTACACTTGAGGTAAGGACTTTCTGCACCTTAATATGAGTTTTAACTTGGTTATAGGTTGTTGTGTGAAAATGGTGAGATTTGGGGGTGTTTTGAGCAAACCTAGGGTTTGGCTTCAAGTTTGAAAATAGGGGTTTCTACATGGGTGTTATATAAACAATTATGGGGTTTAGATATGAGGTCATCTTGTGTTAAAATAGTTAATTTTGGCCTTTGGGTTAATATTTGGAAAATAGGGAGCTTTGCCCTAAATTGTCTTGAATAAATATTTTGTATAAATAGTGAAATTGGTATGGAAAATGTGAAATTGGGAGGATGTCTACATGAATGGTGTTGTTGGATTTGTTTAATCACTCACCTATGGAAATTTGATGATTTATCTGTTATAGAGATTGTATATCTATTTATAAATATCTGTTTTGGGCTATCGGTGGAGGATAGTCACGATTGTAGTAGATATTGCATGTGGATTAGGTAAATTGAAACAAATCCCTCAACCATTATCATTGAATATGATTATGAATGATATACATTGTATATGTATGATATTTGGGAGGAGAAAGGGAATGTACTCCATGTTTTGAGGAGAAGAAAGGGATAGACTCCATTGAACTAAGTTGGCCTGTGTGTCTAGGGTGAGAGTCCTGAAAACCATTTGTATACATGGGTGTCGAATCTCGTGGACAAAATTTTCGTAAAATGGCAAATAGAAGTGAGTTTATTTGTATGATGATTTTATCTGTTGGAAACTTATGAGGTGTAACCTCTGTTGATGGGTTAAATGCAGTGGATGTATCTATTGAGCCAAAATGAATGAATTGAGATACGAGTTTGGCATAACATGGTTTTGGAAAGAGTTATAAAGATTTTGTCGTAGAAAAATGAACATGTGCATCATACTTATATCTTTGTTAAATCTCATATATTGTGTTAGATTATTCTTATTGGGCTTTGGCTCACCATATCTGGGGAAAACCATTTTCAAGTGTTAGTGACATGCCTCCGCCAAGGCAATAGCTTGGAGGGACTTTTGGAAGCAAGAGCTTCTTTATTTTTTTATAATTTTGTATAGCCTAGGGCTTTAAATTGTAACGAGCTAGACTCATTTTTGGGTAACCAAGCAATGACTTGAAAAGATGTAAGCCTATAGGGCGTATGACTATTTGTTTAATTTCAATTTTTTTTATCGTTGCAACACATGCTGTAGATTCAGGATGAACATTTGTGAATGTATATCGCATGTTTTAACTCTTCTAAACAAACTCTGATGAATGAAAGTATTTTATTTCTATTATTCTTCCGCTTATGAGTTGGATTTATTATATTATTTTGGAGGCGTTACACCATGGCTCCAACTAATCGGATCGTTTCTATCAAGTCTCGATTTAAACTCGGTCTATACTTGCAACACATCGTGAGTTTTACTATTTTGCCATCGCCACCATTGCAATAACCCATTATTGCCTCATCACTCTCCCCGGGGAACATGAAAGACCCCGACGTGCCATTGTAGTTGCACCACCCATTTCCATCATGTTGTAAAGCCACATCAGATACCTTCTGTTTTAGTTCAGTCACTTGACGAACTGTCTCCATTAATATTAATGCCTTCATCGTCTGCCAACATTTACAACACCACCCCTGAGAATCATATAAAATTAGGAGACCACTTATATATGTTCCCACTGTGTATGCATTCGTTATATGTATTGTAACACATAAATACTATTATATTACTCAAATATATTTAGAATTTCATTGTATAAATGTATATTTAAATTTGCTATGGTAAACTCAGTAAAAATTTAATTTATACAATTTAAATTTCATTAAATTTAAGTACTCATAATTTTACTTAAATAAATAGTATATGAACAACATTCATTTCTAGTATGAACTAACATCATATAAGAGTTGATTGGGATTACACAATAATTTTTGCAAAAAATACAAATGCAGTGTTAGAAACAAAATTACAAAATCGTTGAGAATTTTATGATTAATATTGATAAATTTTTTCTCTAATCTATAATTATTTTTATTATAAAAAATAAAAAAAAAAACCCAAATATGTAATTTTCCCACAATTGTTTACCTACAAATTATAACCATACTAAAAAGTAAGATTTTTCCGAACTTACTTTTGTCTTTTCTCAAATTTGAGTCAATTTTCTTTTACCTTATAAGTCTATCGATCAAACAATTCTAAAAAATTAATAAAATTTTCAATTTCAAAAAATATATATATATACTGATGTTGGAGGCAACGTTAGGGAGAACTAACTCTCAAAGTCTTTTAATGTAATGCCCCTAAAATAATACAATAAAGATAACTCATATGCGGAATAAATATGAGAAACAACATACTTTCATATATCAGAGTTTACTGTTTAACAACCAGTTAAATGCCATGTAGGTTTACATGTTTCCAAGTCATTGCTTGGTTACACAAATTGAGTCTCATTCATTACATTTTAAGCCCTTGGCTTTACAAATAACAAACATACACACATAAGGCATAATTAAGAAGCTCTTGCTTTGCAAAACTTCATCCATGCTATTGCCTTGGAGGAAGCATTTCACCTATACCTGAAAATGGTATTCCCATATAGGGTGAGCCAACAGCCCAGTAGAAATAATCTAACACAATTTATGAAGTTTAGCAAAGGTATAAATACCACGTACATAAACAATACCGATCCTGAAACATCCACAAGACCTGCATATCCATATGCCACTAAAACCAACCTTATTCTATTTTCCTTTAATTTCATTTCCAGTTCATGTATGCTACTTAATTCATGAGTTAAATTCGTTATCTTTCAATAATCAAAATGAGACTACAACTCAATAATTTTCCAATTATGCAAAACTCACATAAACACTTTAAAACTGCCATTTTACGGATATTTCGTCCGAAGGAATCGGCACCCATTTATATATAAAATTTTGGGTCTTTCACCCAGGACACTTCGGCCAACTTGCTTTAAATGGAGTCCATCCCCATTCTCCTCCCAAACAAATATACATATGCAATGTATTTATAAATATAATCACATATGGAGTACATTCCCTTTCTCCTCCCAATAAACATACATATACAATGTATCTATAACATGGTCATATTCAATGACACCAACAATGGATTAGCATTAAATCGCCTAATCCTCATGTAATTTCTACAACAATCATACCTATTCTCCACCGATAGCCCAATGCAATTATTTCTAAAGAGATGTTCAATATCAAAATAAATAGTTTATTCAAAACTTCCATAGGTGAGATAATACATATCCAATATCACCATTTATAATCACAACCTTCCAATTTCACGTTTTCAATGTTGATCCCAATTATTTATGCAAAATAATAATTTAATCAAAATTAGGGCAGAATCCCCCTTTCATCAAATATTAACCCCAAACACCAAAATCAACTATTTTGGCACAACATGATCTTATATTCAAGCCTCATACTCATTTACCTCATATTCATCAAAACTCCTCTTTTCATTTCACACCCAAATCCTAGATTTGTCCAAACCACAACCAAATCTCACCATCTATACACAATAGCAAATAACTAAGCTAAAAACCATATTAAAATGTAGAAAATCCCTACCTCAAGTTTGAAGAAAAAACGAGTTGAAACCCCAAAATCAACGATGCCTAAACTCGATCTCCACCGCACACAACGTAGCCCTCGCTTAGATAACCAACTTTGATGAAGGACTTGGATCTAAATCCCAATGGATTTGGAGAAATCAAAGATCTTGTGAGGTTTTTGGTAGGAAATGTAAAGAGAAGTGAGAGGAAATGTTTTTAGAGAGAGAGAGATATACAAAAAGTGACATTCAATCAGCCCAAAGAGAGAAGAAAAGGAAAAAATTCCGGATCTACCTAACTTCCTGCACCTCCAGCCGCACCTGCCTTTTTAGCAGTGTGCTTCAGCCCCCTGCCCTGTTTTCCGCACGTACGGCCTCATTCCCCTCATGTGCGACCCTCTCCCGCACTCTAGACCGACCGAACAGGCAAACAACTTCAAATGCATTTTGTATTCTTGTTTTGAGGGGCGCTGCCCCCCTGGACCCCCGCGAGCTAACCGGGCAGCTCGACCCCCGCCAGGGCACTGCCCTTGGACCCGTCAAGGGGCGCTGCCCCCTGGACCCCCGTGAGCTGACCGGGTAGCTCGACCCCCGACCGGCCCAGTCGAAGTGGCAAAACATGAAAGAAGGATCGAAACCAGCATCGCTACATTTAAGGTGGCCGTTAATTCGCTACCTTCACTTTTGCTCCGCTAAGGCATGTTTCATTGCTGCTTCTGTTGATTTCTGTTTCTGTGTCTTCTTTGATTTTGAATTTCTCCACTCTCCTTGTAACGCCCCCAAAATATGGTACAATAAATATAATCCAAAGCATACATAACAGTTACATAAATCGGAGTACAAGTCCTTCCATTTCATAACATTGGTTGTACAAAGTGTTTAACAGAAATAAATGCCCTTAGGGCTTACATCCGTCCAAGCCTTAACTTGGTTGCAACAAAAGTGAGCTTCACTCAATACATATTAAGCCCTTGGCTTTATAATAGAAATAATCAAAAGCAAAGAAGCTCTTGCTTCCAAAAGTCCCTCCAACTACAAGCTTGGTGGAGGCATGCTATTATTACCTAAAAATATTATTCCCAAATAGGGTGAGCCACAGCTGTGATGCCCCTGTTCTGTATTATGCTAATTAATCTTAATTGTGATTGTGATTATGTGTTTGATATGATTTTGAGTGCCATTTATATGAATATATGTGGTTTTGAATTTCTATCTGTTCACCGTTGGAAAATCTGTTTGATTATCTGCTTTAGAATTTAAATTGAAAGCCTTATCGGCCACAGAAATCGAAATTGACTACGCCATTGCAATTGGCATAATTTTTAGAACCTATGGTGAAATTTAATTTGAAATTGATTTGGATCAAAATAATTAGATTCAGAACGATTAATTAAGCACCATTGATTAGCCTTAATCAAAATTTGATTAGGCCATCTTATATAAGGGCCTATATAGATTCATATCATGGTTTTGAGCTCATTTTTGCTGAGGTGACACTCTAGAGAGAGAGAGTGTGTGCCGGTTAGAGAGATAGTGGGAGCTCAAGCTAGAGAATTGCTCAAGAAGCTTGAAGATCTTGGAACTCAAGGATTAACTAGAATTTGGAAGAATTGAGCTACTAGGTGAGTGAATTCATGAATTTGAGTTGTAATCTTATGAAATCCAAAAGTAAATAATGATCAAAAACTTGAATTGAATTGATTATAATGGTATTGAAGCTGGTATGTACATGCATGAAGAGAATCACCATGAATTTGCATAATCTAACATGTAGCATGTTAATTATGAGAAGTTGAGCATTTAATCATACATGCAAGCATGGTTTTGTTGAGTTTCATGATTATAGACACCATTGGTGTCATTTGAAGCGGAATTGGAGTAAAAAATAAGCATGCATGCATAATTCAAGGAGTTTATGGAGTTTGGGTATATGTATATTGAAATTTTAAATTTTTTTTTTGAAGCTATGTGTTTTGTTGAGATGAATTGAGGGTTGGATTATGATTTTGAGCAATTGGCCTCACATTGCTTGTATACTCATGACATATAATGTGTTTCCCTATTTTTGGTACCTTAATTTGAGCTTTGGAACCTTTGAATGTTGAATTTGAGCTTCAAGAACAATTCTGGAAAACCCAAAATTTAGCATGTCCGCTCGAGCGTGAAATGCTAGCTCCCAGCAGTTTTGCAGACAATGTCGTCCGCTCAAGCGGGGTGAATCACGCTCGAGTGTCCAAGGCATATGTTTGACCCTCAGCTCGAGCGTCCGAATTAGTGCTCGAGCGTGAATACGAGGCAACCAGTACTTTTGCAGACCATGGGGTCCGCTCGAGCGGCGGAACCCACGCTCGAGCGGGGACCCCTGTTTCAGAAATTTTGTAAAGGTGTTCTGTGTTTCATTTTCCGTTCCCTTTCACTTCTAAGCACCCTTAGGCATGTATTGAACATTATGAATGAATTAAAAGAATAAGAAAGAAGCCTAAGAGGGATGTATAGATTAAGAACATATTGAATCAATTGTGACCCATATGTGTTATGTATTGTGTAGGGTCGAGCTCCAGGGCAAATCCACCAGCAGAACACTGTGAGTAATATCTTAGTAAAGATATTTGAAGTATGTTATTTGTCCAATTGCTTATTTCCATATCAGTCTTATAAATTTGTTAAACAGAATTGTGGACAAATATTTGTTATGCCGAATGATTGGGCCAAAGGCCGTCGGACACCGTTTGATATGAACGATTGGGCCAAAGGCCGTTTGACATGAATGATTGGGCCAAAGGCCGTCGGACACCATTTGATATGAATGATTGAGCCAAAGGCCGTTTGACATGAATGATTGGGCCAAAAGCTGTCGGACACCGTTTGACATGAATGATTGGGCCAAAAGCTGTCGGACACCGTTTGACATGAATGATTGGGCCAAAGGCTGTCGGACACCGTTTGATATGAATGATTGGGCCAAAGGCCGTTTGACATGGATGATTGGGCCAAAGGCCATTGGACATCAATGGTTTGAGCTTGAGGCCGTTTGTTAAGGAACGAAGTGGGCCAGAGGCCGTTTGATATGTTCGGGCTTGAATCGCCTAATGTACTAAATAATGCACTAAATAGAATTCTAAATGGGCCCAAGGCCGTTTGATATATGTGAATCTCATTCGTGTACTTTCTATATTTGATATTATTCACTAGGCTTTCGCTCACGCTCATTCATGTGTATGTAGGTGACCCAAGAGATGTCCAAACCCAGCCTTGGTGAAATATGTGGAAAATAGTCAAGGTTTTGAAGAGTCAGCCCAAACGTCTCACGCACGAGACTCGTCTTTGCCTCTTTTGTTCTTTTGTTATAATTTTGCTACGATGGCGAAAACGTTGGATCACCTCTGTATATAAACTTTGGGTTATTTTCCTTTTGATGTGAGTTGTTAATGAATGTATGTGAAATGTTATGATGTGCCATGTAAGCACGGCTCTATAGACAGAATTTTTTAATTGCTTCCATTTGGCCCCTTAACTCTGATGGTGTATATTTTATTTGGGTTTGAGGCCGCAAGTAATCCCTTAATTACTGGCCGGTTATGACCTTAATCCATAGGGGCGGGTTCGGGTCATGACAACAGCCCAGCAGAAATCATCTAACACAGTATATGAAATTTAGCAAAGATATAAGTACAAGGAGTGTATACAATATCTATAATAATAATACATCCACGATTTATATTCTCATAAGTCATCAAATCTTGAATCATAATCCGGTTTTCTCCAATTCATTTCCAATTCATTTACTTATCTCAATTCATGAGTCAATTTTATAATTTCTTTAACAATCCAAATGAGACTACAACTTAATGGTTCAACAATCACATCATTAACATGCAAGCACTTCAAACTATCCTTTCATGGATATTTTGTCTGCGGGAAACTGTCAAACGGGACCTATGTAAACGTAGGCTATACAAGCACTACCATTGCCATTTTACGGATATTTCGTCCGCGGGATCGGCACCTATGTATAATTTCGGGACTTTCACTCAGGACACTCCGGCCAACTTAATTATAATGGAGTCCATCCCCTTTCTCCTCCCAAATAATCATTCATACATATGCAATGTATTTTAACATATAATCATACGTGGAGCACATCCCCTTTCTACTCCCAAGTAATCATACATATACAATCTATATAAACATAGTCATATTCAATGACAACCACAAGCGATTAGTTCCCATTTACCTAATCCACATGCAATTTCTACAACAATCATGGCTATCCTCCACCGATAGCCTAATACAGATATTTCTAAATAGATATTTAATCTCTTGACAAATAATCTATTCAAAATTTCCAAAGATTGAGATAATACATAACAAATCTCACCATTCATACCAATACCTTTCCAATCCCATATTTTCAATGTTAACTTTAACTATTATACAAAATAGTAGATTGATCTCATTAGGGCAAACTACCCCATTTTTCCCAAACATTAACTAAGTGCCAAAATTATCAAATTAGACACAACACAACATCATTTTCAAACCCCATAATCATTTTTCATCTTATTCTCCAAGAACCCCTCTTTCCATTTATACCCAAACCCTAGATTTGTTCAAAACTTCCCCAAATCACCCCATTGTTACACAAATGACAAATATCTAAGCTAAATAACATATGAATGTGTAGAAAGATCCCTACCTCAAAGGAAGAAAATGAGCCACGCAAAAGAGGAACTCCAAGAACACCGAAATCCACTTCTATTCGGATCAAAATGTAGATCCTGACGAGCTCTATCTTTTTCTCAAAGGCACTAGGGTGGAAATCCCAATGGATCTAGATAAAATCTAAGAGAGAAGGTGAATTGTAGAGAGAGAGGCTCAAGAACAAGCTTTTTGGAAAGTTTTAGAGAGATATGAAAAGTGATTCAAAATATCATCTTCTCGGATTGTTATATGCGCAGTCCGCTCGAGCATGGAAAGTGACGCTTGAGCGTCAGACACAAAGTTCCGCTTGAGCATAAGAAGTTAAGCTCGAGCGTGGAATACACACTTCCAGAAGTTCTGCAGACGAAGGTCCTCGCTCGAGCATGAGAGTGGACGCTCGAGCGTCCAATGTACTCTTCCAGTATTTGCAAATCTACAAAATACTGAGTTGACAATTCTCACTTGAGCGCAAGAATGGCCGCTCGAGTGGAGAAGTAAATTTGTGAAGCCCGCTCGAGCGCAAGAATGCCCGCTCAAGCGGAAGAGCCAAAATTTGGGTAACACAGATTTTGAAATACAAGCAACCAACCTGTTCCAAACGCACAATTACAATCCGATAACCAAAATAAGGAGAAGACAAGGGAAACAAGATAGGAATAACCATTCTAAACCATACCAATCTGAGTCCAGAATACAACAAGTAATGGGTCGAAGCCGGAATCGTTATACTCCTCCACCACTGTTCCTTGCCACCGTCTTCATCGATATCGACGTCGACGCATACTTGGGTTGTTGAAGCAACATAATACCATTTCTATTTAAAATGCTCTTAAGCCTATTGCTGTTGCTGTAAGAGTACTGGCTAGGAAGCATTTTTGTTTCCTCCTTGTAATTACTTTTGGCGAGAGAAAGAAAAAGAGAGAGTTAAATAGATTGGTAGTTAGAATAGAGGACATATACGGGCGTGATTGAGAAATATTTCAATTAATGGGGAATTAAAGAGAAGAGAAAACAATTTATAAGTAAAAACAGAAATAATTGGGGAGAGATACCCAATTAATGTGGTTTGTTAAAAGAAGGATTCCCACTATCTAATCTAAAATAAATAAAATAGGAACGTTGATTTGCTAGTGATAATAATAGGAAAAATATATTCTTACAACAAATTTATATAAAATTTAGCGGGTTTTATATAATATTTTCTTAATTAAGAGTCAATTTAGTGGGATTTTTTTTATTTATTTTGAAGTGATAGGACCACATAACAATCACCTCATTTTATATTAATTTTTTTTTGTAAATATATATGTATATATTTATTTGTATAACATCATATTATATATATATATACTATTAAAAGTAGTGTTTTTTCCCATGCTCAAGTGGCACATTATGAGGGCTTGCTTTTTTTTTAAGAGAGTCACGTCAGCATGTATTTTCTTAATTGCATATAGAGTTCTATACAAATTTAAACCTAATTTAAATTATACTAACTTTATCTATTTTATATAGACTCTATTTGAAAAATATTTCTTTTACATATAATTTTCATGGTAAATTGAGATAGTTCACAAACCCAATACCAATTTTACGTTTCACGTTTTTCTTCTTAATCTTTCAAGGGTATTACAATTTGTTTTAATGCTAAATTGTCTCTTCTTTTTTTTTTTCGTATTTTTCGTGCATTATTCTATACTCAATACCAATTATATATTATTTTATATTATAGATTTGTCGTTTAAATTGTGATTCTATATATGAAATTATACTTCATTTCCTATATTATTTTATATAATCACAATTCACAAGAGGAAAAACTTGCATAACAATGATACTCTCGAGGAACCTCTAAAATTTGGATTTGTTGCTTGTGTTACTTTTCAATTGTTGAAAAGTAAGTTTTTTTATGTTTTGACATTACATTATAAATGATTAATCATTTCACACACTGAGATATATCTACCGTTTATAAAAGTGTGAAGAGTCTGCCATATTTTCTACTTTCTACATGGCTTGATTTGGTTTGGTATTTTTAATGCACGATTCAGTTTTGATTTTTTAAATAGGTGAATTGTGACGCCCTCAAAAAAAATATAGTAAATATGATGCAAAGCATAATTAATAATTACATTAATCAGAGTGTAAAATCCCTTTCATTACATGAAGATGATAATACAAAAGAGTTTAACAAAACTAAATGCCCTTCGGGCATACAACTTTCCAAGTCTTGGCTTAGTTATAACAAAATGAGACTAGCTCTTACAAGTTTCGCCCTAGGCTATACAAAAATATAACAAAAACAAGAAGCTCTTGCTTCCCAAAGATTCCTCCAATGCTATTGCCATGGTGGAGGTATGCCATCATTACCTCAAAATGTTTTTTCCAAATAGAGTGAGCCACGACCCAGTAGGAATAATTTAACACAGTATATGAAGTTTAACAAAGATAAGTGCAATATGCGTATACAATGCTAGGGATAAAACATTCATATCTTTATATAATTATAGAACACCAAGTTCACATTTCATTTCATTTTCCTTTGATCAATTTCAATACATGATCCAATGTCCTTATTTTTCAATAATCCAAATGAGACTACAACTCAAAGGTTTTCAAATCATACAACCCATATGCATAGACACTTCAAACTTCCATTTCACGGATATTTCGTCCACGGGAAACCGTCAAACGGGACCCATGTAAACGTAGGCTATACAAGCACTACAATTGTCATTTTACGAATATTTCGTCCGCGAGCTAGGCACCCACGTAAGATTTCGGGACTTTCACCTAGGACACTTCGATCGACTAAATTATAATGGAGTCCAACCCCTTTCTCCTCCCAACAATCAATCATACATATGTAATGTATTTAAATATGTAATCACACACATGGAGTACATCCCCTTTCTTCTCCCGAATAAACATACATATACAATGTATTCACTACAAGATCATATTCAATGATAATCAACCATGGGATAGTTTCAATTCACCTAATCCACATGAAATTTCTACAACAAACATAGCTATCCTCCACCAATAGCCCAATACAAATATTTCTAAACAGATATAAAATCTCAAGACAGGTAATTTATTCAAAATTCCCAAAGAAGAGGCACATCATCTATTCAATTTCACTAACCATTTCAATACTAGACAAATTTCAAGTTTACAACATTCAACTATTTATACAAAATAGATACAATAGTCATTTTAGGGCAAAAATCTCCCTTTTCAAAATATTTACCCATGTACCAAAATCAACCATTTTGACACAAGAACTCTTCATTTTCAAGCCCCATGTTCATTTATCTCATCTCCACCCAAAACCCCTCTTTTACATCATATACCCAAACCCTAGGTTTGTCTACAATACCCCAAATCCCACCATTATTACACAACTACAAATAACTAAGTTAAAAACCATAACAAAGTGTAGAAAATTCCTACCTCAAAGAGAGAAGATGAGCCAAGCAAGGATGAAACTCCAAAAAATGTCAAAATCTAACTTCAATCGGTTCAAAATGGAGATCTTGAGGAACTCAATCTTTTTGTCAAAGGAAGGAGGGTGGATAGATCACTAAATCTAGGTGGAAATTTAGAGAGAATGTGAGTTTTAGAGAGAGAGACTCTCAACTTTAGGGTTTAGGATGAAAAGATATGAAAAAGTGATGTAAAAAGTGATGTAAAAAGTGCTTTTCGCGATCTGATATACGCGCAGTCCGCTCGAGCAGAGAAGTTGACGCTCGAGCATCAAACATAAAGTTTGGTTTCGCTCGAGCGCAAGAAGAGCCTACTCAAGCATAGATTACACACATCTAGTACTTATGTAGACAACAGACAACCCGCTTGAGCGCAAGAAAAGCCGCTCGAGCGTCCACTCGCTCGAGCATAGGAAATACTGCTCGAGCATGAAAAACATCCCTCCACTACTTTTGCAGACGTACAAAGTACTGAGAGTTTGCACATCCCACTCGAGCGCAAGAAAGGCCGCTCGAGCGGAGGACGAAAATATACATAGCCTGCTCGAGCACAATAATGGCCGCTCGAGCGGAGGACCAAAATATACACAGCCCGCTTGAGCGTAATAATGGCCGCTTGAGCAGAGGAGCAAAATCCTGGACAACAAGGTTTGGGAAAAACAAACAACCCACCTGTTCCAAACGCAACCACAACAACCCAATGGCCAATTTCAAAGAGATACAAGGGAAGGATGAGGTAAACAACAAAATGAAAGTATTAAACCCAAGTCTGGAATACCACGAGAGTCGGGTCAAAATTGGAATCGCTATATGAACCGTATTTCACTGTTCAATCTGTGGTTTTAAAGCTACAAATCCAATTAGAACTGAACCGGACCGTTTAGATTATGTATATAATTTGTTACCGAATGTAAATGTTAAAATATTTTATTTGTATCAAATATACTGATAGAACTAGTTTTAAATAATCATGTAAACAATTCTTAAGTTGTAAATAATATTTTGTGATCATATTGTGAAAAATGATAAGATTTCTGAAATTTGCGATTCCAAATTGAACTGAACCATGGTTTAGTGGTTTGGTTCGGATTGGTTTCAAGATTTTCATAGATTGATTTGGTGTCGAATTTGATAGAACCGTAGGTAATGCATTAATCTTGGTTTTTGGCTAAACCAAACCAATTCGAACCATGCTTACCCTTAGTTATTGGGCCATAGTGGACCTAATTTCAGGCTCATCTCAATAATCCAAATTGTTTAATGTGTAAAGCTCATTGAGTACATCATTCTTACAAAAAATCCCATTGATCGGATATCGATAGCTATTTGATCTGACTATATTTGCTTTAACGGCAATTATTATTTTAAAAATAAATTATAGACACAAATGGAACCTAATAAAGTGGTTATTGATGTCCAATTAGTATGATTTTCCGCAAGGATGATATACTCGATGAACTCTACATATTGAACAGTTTGAATCAACGAGTTGAGCTCAGAGTCATGCCCACCGCGGCCCAACAAAGTTGGACCCGGAACATTCATATATAGATATTACTTTATTTTTTTGATTGCCAAGATTGTAGGAGGTTAATTTGTTAGTAAAGTTATATTATAACTAAAGGGATCGCCACTGCTCCTTCAGCTCGAACCCTTGACCATCCCCTCACCACACCCTAATATGTGGCTATAAGTACATAAAGTTATCTTGTTTGGATTATAAGTTTATTTTAAGAACAAAAAGTAAAATAAAATAAAGTGAAATAAATTAATGACCCGTTTAAATATAACTTTTAAATAAAAAAATTCACACTAAAATTTTGTTATAAAAGTATGGAAGAGTTATTGTTAATAGATTAAATGAGAAGATAGACTAAAGCAATTAAAAATATTTTATTGTGATATTTATGTAATTATACTACTTAAGTGTGAATGATTTCAATAATTAATTTTATATTATTATTTGAAATCAATCACAATGATAGTCATTATGAATATTTCAAATTCAATCTTAAAATACATATCTAAATTTAAACAATTGTCCTTAAATGATTATATGGCTCGACTTTTTCGCGCCTCCCTTTTCAGAGAGCTCGAATTGGTTCTACAGTTCGGACTCCTATCACGGTTCTGAATCTAATCTCACAAAGTGCAATATGAAACTGATAAACACCAAAGAGTCCAATCCGGCAAATCATTTTGGAAAATTGATTTTAAATCAAATAATGCCAAAATTGGATTGCTTTGCCAGATTACAAAGTTGCCACCTAAATATTTTATTTTTGGAAAATTTAGGAAACCCTAACTCGTGTCAAAGGCCACGTGTCCGTCATCACCAAAGTTGCCTCAGCTCGGGAGCTTGGGTACGAGAGAGGAATGTCCTGAAATGAGCACCCCCGCTCGCCTGATCAAAGATCGGCCTCTACTAATCATGATATGCTATTTGATAAACCTCATGTGTTCTTATCCGGTTATTAGCTAACTTTACTATATGACGCACACAAGCAAGTATAGACTAAGTCGCAAGACTTGGAACATTTCGACTCATGTTCGTTTTCGAAACTGGTTTGAGGGTGCCACCCTCAAGTGGGCTAAAACGCGGATTTGCCACCCTTAGGTGGGCTTAAAAACATGATTTTGTCACTTCGCAAAGCGGGCTTAAAACTCACATTCGTTGAATTGTTCCAATTCAAGCAACAAAGCCTTCATCCACAGGCATTCATGCAGTTTAGCATTTAAGTAAATAGCCTCATGGCAAGTACGCTATCATGGCAATATGGCAATTACACTCATGCAATATGCTAAAGCGTAAAAGCTTACCGAGTACTCCAAGCCAAAACAAAAGCTAGTTAAAAATATGCATGATCCTAAATATGCTAAGATGCCTAATGCAACACATGCAACATGAAATTTAATAGGCTTGGCTATCTAAGATGGCATATGAATGCAACAATTTGATAACATGATTTGAAACACGTATTCAAATAAGTCTTGAAATACAATGCAATTTGAATGATGCGCCGAGCCTCGGTGTATGCAAGACAAATGAATGATGCAAACATGCAAGCATAAGGTATGCTAATCGAAAGCAGATAAATAAAAGGGAGAAAGACGTGGGGTTGGAAGACATGCACACATGCACGCACACTTATTACAACATTGGGCCCTCTCGAAGGAGGGTCCGAATAAAATAAGCTAACTAGCTACGCTAAGCTAAGCTAATTATTACAAAACAACTAATTAACTATTCTAGCTAATTAATTATTACAAACCATTTGAATACCTAGCTATGCTAAGCTAATTAAAGCAATTAAACTAATTAACCATCTAAGCTAATTAAATAATTACAACACTTAACACTTATATGAATAAAGCGAATAAATGGCCTCAAAGGCGAGGGAGACATGCATGCTCGGTTGGTTTCTTCCCAAAAATTCATCGCCTTGCCATCGGTTGCCTCTGTTTGCACTTGCTGTGATCTCTGAACATCGCACCAACTTCTAGACTGCTTCTACTCCAACACAGGAACACTTTTGCACAAAAAATTGACTGGTGGTCGGTCGGCCACAAAAGGTGGCTGTCGGCCACCTTAACTGGCCAGTCAGCTAGTTTAAGTGGCCGGTCGGCTACCTCAAGTGGCCAGTCGGCCACCCCTTTTTCCAAACTTCTGTTTTTGCTGCAACAGAGAGCAACAGAGGCAAAGTAATGCATTTTTCAAGAGATGTGTGTACTGCCATCCTTCTTATCATATCTCAAGCTCAAAGGAGTATGGCACTTGGCTTTCAAGCCACCAATGAAGCATTTTCAATGCATGATGGCCAAAGAACCAAGCTCGTACAAGCTTAATGAATGCACAAATAAGACTCTAAGGATCACCACCCTATCATGCATGATCAAGGGTGACGGTGACCAAGAAAAGTGGCACATTTCATCACTTTGAGTATGAAATGTCCCATTTTTCTTGTGTTTGGATTAACGTCCGATCCAAACAGATGCAATGCAACACAAAGATGCTTATCTTGCTCAAGTTTTACTTGATTCATTTTGTTTACACATTTTACATTATCGATTAGTCCTTTAACCGATTAAGTCCGAAGTGAGAGTCCTCTAATTGGAAAGAGGGCTTAAGCCACAAGTACCTTGAGCATGAAAGAGGCCTCATGCTGTTGGTTAGGAGGAATCCTCAAGAGAAGATTAAAACCATTAGGCATGAGAGCCTCAATTCCATACTAGAGCCAATAAAGGGGCTCAAGACCACTTTCAAAGAAAAGTAAAAAAGTGAAGAATAGAGGGAGGTTGCAGGCATTTCAGTACTGATATGGCATGCAAAATAATACTACAACATGTAAGCAACTCATGCACAACATGTTCAAAAGCCAAAACACTAAACTAGTGAAGAACACTACACTAGAGGCATGCAATACCAAGCTCAACTGACCAAACCAGCTCTGGACAGAGCTAAAACATGCCAAAACAGTGGCTAAAACATGCTGAGATTGAAGCATAAAAGGCTAGAAAAACATGCTCATAAGCTAGCTTGCAAACAAGGCTCAAAACACAACTCTCAAAAGCAATGAAAGAGTGAAATAAGTGAGAGAGTGACAGAGCTATATACACTGAAATCATATGTAAAATGATGCTACAACATGCAATCATCTCAAGTAAAACATGTTAGAGGCCTTGAAACACTAAACTAGTGAAGGCATTTGCACTACAACCATGCATGACAGGGCTCATATGACCAAGACAACTCAAAACAGAGTTAAATCATGCCAAATTAGAGCCTAAAACATGCTGAGATCAAGTCACAAAAAGGTAGAAAAACATGCTCACATGTTAGGCTATCTACACTTGCAAACAAGACACAAGGAGGGGAGGCCATCCCCTCTTATTTTGGACCTCAAAGCCAAGTTTTTACCATTGAAATTCCCTTGGAATTCAATGGTTAAAAGAGCCCAAAAAGTTGTTTCAAAAAGTTTTGAAAGATGGCATAAAAGGCTTCACAAGCAAAAGAGCAAGAAGAAGAGACAACCCTCTAACTTAACAAGACTTAAACCACCATTTTAAAACCTTAAAACAGAGTTTTTTTATGGTTGAAAAACTAGGTCAAAACAGTGTAAAAATATGGGCAAGCAATTGATTAAAACAAAGCTTAAAAGAGGTAAACCTTATACCTTTGAAGCACAACACTTAAACAGCCACAATTCTGAGCTAAAACCAGCCTTAAGAACTCAAACTAAGCCTCAAAGAACCTCAGCTCCAAGATGAAGATGTTTGGTCAAGGGTCTTGGTGCAAATGTGGAGAGAATTCTCACTTTCAAGCACAAAATAGGGAGAGAGAGAGAGAAAATTTGCTCACAAATTTTTTCTAACCCCTCAAATGGGGAAGAGACCCCCTATTATATGGAAAAACAAGCCAAAGGCTTGTATTCATCCCTCCATACACGTGTATGGAGATAAGCATCAGTGAACAACAGCTGGCACAGCTGGCAAATAAATATTTGAAAAAGGAGAAAAATGGCCGTCGACCATCATTAGTGGCCGACCGGCCATCAGTGTGACCGACCGGCCACCACTGATGGCCGGCAGGCACAAGCCATGGCCGATGGACATTGGGGATGGCCGACAAGCCACCCTCTCTTCCAGATTCGAAGCAACAAGCTCTTGGTCCACAACTAAGCATAAAACAGACAAGTTGAGAGGCCCGAAGGCAAGACGCTCCACTAAGAACTTCAGGTACTCAAAACGAACACGAGCATGCGAAATCATCGGGTGTTCAAATGATGATGTCCAAGTCTTGAGGACGGTAAAAAATGGGGTGTCTACAGTTGCTCCTCTTTGACAGAACTCGAAAGTCATGAAATGACAGGAGTGAATGTCAAAGCCCAGAGACGACCCATTTTTGACAAGGCCGAAGACTTAGACAAACAAGCAAGCAAAACAAAGAATGGTTGCACCCACAGGCTGCCTACGTATCCCTTTTCAAGGAATCAAACCAGCGTAGTTTTGGGGCAAGATGCAAATGATATGCACGATGCAAAACATAACTTATGATCATGCAATGAGACTATAACGAAACATCTAGATGCAAATACCATGCAAAGAAATGATACAGCAAACTCGTACATAAGTAAGTTAACATGAACCAAACCACATTTCATGCAAAAAGGATGTAAGAAAATTATGCAAGCTTAACTACGCATCATGCAGGAAAGGTAAAGAACCGCAACCGTCGGGCGCACCTGAGGCGGCAAACAAGATCCCAACGCGTGGCACAGTCGAGGAGCGAGATGGTGTGAACCTAGGGACACATCCTAAGGTTCCGAGCCACAGGGAACAATGATAACAAGTGAAACACATTCAACCATTATGCAACCAAAACAAAGAGCGGTATAAGCATTGGAATTCGTCCAGATGCATTTAACCAAAGCATCCTAACACGTCGCGCACGAAAGGGAAAAGAGAGAAGTGGAAACATCGGAGGGTGGTATAAACATCAGAACATGTTCCAATGTTTCTAACCAAAGCAAGGTGGTATAAGCATCGGGACACGGTCCAAACGCTTCTAACCGGGGAGTGGTATAAACATCAGACACACGTCCCAATGTTTCTAACCAAAGCAAGGTGATATAAGCGTCGGACACACGTCCCAAATGCTTCTATCCGAAGAGGTGGTATAAACATCGGGTATGTAACCCAATGCTTCTAACCAAAGGGGTGGTATAAGCGTCGAACATACGTTCCAAACGCTTCTAATCGGAGAGGTGGTATAAACATCGGGCACATGTCCTAAGTGTTTCTAACCAACGGGGTGGTATAAACATCAGGTGTACCCGAATGTTTCTAACCAACAAGGAGTGTTGTAAACACCGGGCGTACCCGAATGTTTCTAACCAACAAGGAGTGGTGTAAACATCGGGCGTACCCGAATGTTTCTAACCAACAAGCTGTGGTGTAAACACCGGGCGTACCCAAATGTTTCTAACCAACAAGGAGTGGTGTAAACACCGGGCGTACCCGAATACTTCTAACCAAAACAAGGTGTGGTGTAAGCACCAGGCGTACCTAAATACTTCTAACCAAAACAAGGTGTGGTGTAAGCACCGGGCGTACCCGAATGCTTCTAACCAAAACAAGGTGTGGTGTAAGCACCGGGCGTACCCGAATACTTCTAACCAAAACAAGGTGTGGTGTAAGCACCAGGTGTACCCGAATACTTCTAACCAAAACAAGGTGTTTAAAGGATAAGAATGATCTTACCCGAAATTCCTCTGAATGAACCATACATACAATATCGTGCCTGCATAAGAAAGAGACTTAACAGATACAATAAGATAGAAATGCATGTTCCATGCAAGATTGACAGCATGTTCTAGGCGAATGTGAGAAGTGCATATTCTATGCAAGCATGGGAAGTGCATATTCTATGCAAGCATGGGAAATGCATATTCTATGCAAACGTGACAAATGCATGCTCCATGCAAGATTAACAAATGCATGCTCTATGCCAGTGAGAAGTGCATATTCTATGCAACGAAAATCGTAGCATGCTCCATGTAACATCAAGATGCATATTTTATGCCATGTTAGCAAACTTATGCTCTATACAACAGACACAAACATTTTCATGCGAATGTGAGTGCATATACAATGTAATGCCACGCGAGCATTTTCTATGCGAGATGAAAAACATGTACAATGCGAGACATGAGCATCAAAGTTCCAAAACAAGTGTTTAATGCCCAAGTAGAAGCACGCCTCATGTTAAAGTATAAGATGCATGCTCTATGCGAACAAGAAACAATGCAAAACCTCATGTGAAAGAACGCATTCCATGAAATGACAAGGAGGTGCGCATCCCATGCAATAACAAAAGCAAGGCATGGTAAAAACAATTCGATCGCAACCTCCAACTTACCTCCCGGAGGAGTTGCAACAAGTTAAAAGGATACACCTCGTACGTGCTGATTACCACACACTGAAAACACAGTTCGGAGCTTCCGCAGAGGCCACTTGAGCTCAAAAAATGTACTTCCTTTGCACTTTCTTGAGGGATCAAGGCACAAAACAACAGAATAACATCTAAGGAGAGCACCAGAGGCCTTCCGGCCACTTTGGGAAGCCATCGGCCACCCATCGGCCACAAATGTGGCCGGTCGGCCACCGATGATAGATTCGGTGCAATTTTGGCATTTCACCACGGGTCTTTGAATATAGGGTTCCAAACCCTATTTCTTCACTTCTCCTTTGCCGAAAAACATTTCCCCCTTTTGTTCTAGACCATTTTCCCCTTCTGATCCTCACTTTATATGCATTTTCAAACATCCCACGAACGTCCGATTCGCTAAAACCTCTTTGTACACTCCATTTTGAACCAATTAAAACGTGATTTCGGTGCCTCCCTCTTGACTTCCATTACTTGGGGTTTGTTTCCCTCGAGTTACCCTTGATTTCAGTGCCCTTTTCCGAGCCCTGACCTTTTCTTCCATTTTTCCTCTCTTAGAGTTGACTTTTTGTTGACTTTTGGCATCCCCGCCCTTTTTCAACATTTTCGACCATTTTCTCATCCTTCCTCGAGATGGCGAACGACATCTCACACGACGGAGCTCCCCCGGGGATGGAGATGGATCCAGAGTTCGAGCCATTTCTGCTCAGTATTCGACCGTTCGACCTGGCGATGTACCATCCCGAGGTACACGTGCTACCTCCTGATAGTATCTGCCAGTTCAGAGGGTTTGCGCGAAATGCACTAGAGGACCTCTTGCTATGCGAGTCACATTTATCCCATGGTGCCTCCGAGGTATACACTTTCTCTTTATTTTCCGCAATGTAGGTTACATTTCTTGTATAGCTCACACTGCCTTGTTCTGCTTATCCCAAACACACTTGTGCACTATATTTCTTACACTGTCTTGCATCTGTTGGTCCTGCTTACAGGGGGATTCACATGCCATTCGAGGATATGGGACCATCTCCGCGAGGGAGTGGTATATGGAGCTTCCCGACGCCGTCCGTCACATCATCGACAAGGCCGGCTTCGGCGCATTTTGCATGGGACTCTCACGTCTCATTGCGAGCCGGCCTCTACTGGGCGCTTTAGTAGAGAGGTGGTGGGATACCACCGATTCCTTCCACTTCTCTACAGCAGGGGAGATGACAATGACTCCCTTTGACTTCTCTATGCTCACAGGCATAGCAGTAGGGGGTCATTCGATTCCTTACGACACAGACATAAGCGAGTGGGAGGCCACTCAGATCTACCTGCTGGGGATTCGCCCACCCATCTCCTGATCAGGGATGGTGCGATATACATGGTTGGTTGATCATTTCAGAGGGACGACGTCGATGACCCGTGAGGAGATTGAGTACTACGCCCGAGGCTTCCTCATGTTTCTGTTTGGCACTACTCTATTCGCCAACCGGGCAAACACCGTCGAGTTCTACCTCATGAGCGCCTTGGTGGACCTGTCTCGTGTCCGATTCTGCGACTGGGGTGGCGCAGGCTTGGCCACACTATATGGGTACATGAGCTCCACCTCCCGCCGGAGCGGACATCTGCTAGGAGGCTACTGGAGGGCCTGAGAGGTACGCCCTACCCTTCTGCTTTTCATTTCTACTTTGCATTTCCTGTATACTACACACACTGTCTGCTTTCTGCTTTATATTATCCGTGCACCGCACACTGTACGCTTTCTGCTTTATCTGTACATTGTACACACTATCTGCTTTCTACTTTATCTGTACACTGCACACACTATCTGCTTTCTGTTTTGCATTCTCTGTGTTCATCTGATATATACTCACTGTTATCCTTCCACCTTCCACAGCTATGGGTGTACGCCTATTTTTCGAGGCTCGCTCCAAAGCTAGAGGTGGAGATACCACCTATGGTGCCGTACTCGCACAGGTACGACGGGAGATGCCAGCAGAGGCCCCGAGAGTCATTCTCATTTTTCCGTTGATTCTTCAACACCGTGACTGCAGCAGAGGTAACCTAAACCTTTCAATTATTTTAGCTTTGCTTCATATTGCATCTCTAATAGCAGCTAACAATCTGTATATTCACTATTTGCAGATCACCTGGTAGCCATGGGCAGTGATGCCTGACGAGGTCAGAGATCAGTTTGCCAGCGCTCGTGAGGCTTCGCGATTCCGGATCTTGCTTAAGGGCCCGGTCTGTCGGGCGTGGTTCTTAGGGGAGCGATTCCTGTGCCAGAGCCTCGGCTTGCCCGAGCCGGTAGTCCCGATGCCGCCTCTCACATATATGAGGATCACAGAGAGGTACACCCTGCAGAAGATTATCGATTTCACCAGAGGCTGGGATGCTGACTTCTTCAGGCTTGAGGGCGATTACACTGCCTTCATCCAGACATACCTTATGCCGCCCTTGACTAGCGCCCGCAGAGGTGAGAGAGCTAGGGCTCCAGCTGCAGGAGGGAGAGCGAGAGGATCCAGGGTGCCCCGGGCTCATGACAAGAGAGGTCCTCATACGAGGCAGATGGTAGGATGGCCAGAGCTGCCTACTACGCTGACTTGCTGGCGACCCACAGGAAAGGCTTACCAGATTCCCATTGAGCCTGCACCAGCTAGTCACGAGCTTGTCGGAGTTTGAGGCCCGATCCCGGTACGTACTATACTTTACATTTTGCACATTCTATTCATTTCAGTTATGCTTTGTAGACTGCTGATCATCTCAACACATTCACAGGCATCCATAGAGTACACCGGGCAAGCTCTCGAGCTAGCGGCTTCTCTGATGAGGATGGTTCAGACGAGCCTGAACCTACTCAGTCTCTACAGGATTCCGGTAAGTTTCCTTCAATTTGCATTTCATCTCATGAAATTTTCTGCTGATACATTAGCGTTTCAACTACCATTTGCCCCATACTGATCTGAATTCATTACATTAAAAACACTGCATTGATATACTGCTCCCACACACTACATACAACACTATACTCATCTTTGCATACCAATAACTGATGCATTTGACAAACTGTCATTTTCAGATGCCAGCCCCACCGGACGCCCCAGTGGGAGCCGCAACAAGACTTTCAGTGCCTCTCCCGATAGCAGGGAAAGAGAGACGAGGGACCCCGATGCACAGCCGAGGCAGAGCTAGACATGCTCATGATGAAAGCGGCCCATCAAAGCCTATCCCGGATGATGATGAGACAGATGAGGACGAGGAGCCAGCGAGCCCGCAATCAGAGTCATCTGAGGATGGAGGCGATGGCACCGGCTCAGGTTCTGAGGGTGGTGGCGATGCTGAAGAGGGCTCCGATGAGGGGAGCGGAGGCAGCTCTGGATCAGGCTCCGGCTCCGGCTCAGATTCAGATAGTGGCGCTGATGGCGATAGCTCTAAGTCCGCCCCGCCGAGGAAGAGGACGAAAAAGGCCTCTCGATCTTGAGGTAGTCGGCGTCGATTCAAATGTTTTTTGCTTAGTTTTCTTTTTGCTAGTTGTGTTAGCACATTGTACAACCTTAGGTAGTTTTATTTTCTTAAAAACTTGTACTCTTTTATAAAAAGAAACCATGATTGGAATGAAAACAGCTTTTTGTTGAAAAAGTGTTATATTTTGCATTCTGAGCATTCATCACATTGCACTATTTTTTACAAAAATGGATTTGATGGAAATTGAATATTGTATTGGCAACTGCTTAATTAGGTAATGAACCAACCAACACATAACAAACAGAGTAAAACAACTGAATGAACAAAACGACAACTCGACAAACAAAACAAATACAACACGATAAGCAAAACAAATACAACTCGATAAGCAATTTGACAAAATTCTTAAAGAGAGACGGAAGAAATATACCGAGAGTGGAACAAAACACAGGTTCTTAGCACTTTCAACACATAGAAAGACCAGAAGGCAAAATAGAAGGCCACCGGCCATAAAAAGATGTTGCCGGCCATCAAAAATGGTTGTCGGCCACTAATACTGGCCGGTTGGCTACAAAAGTGGCTGGTCGGCCACTAGTGCCCTCCAGATTGCTGCCATATGTTTTCCACTCAACACCTTATCTTCTACAAAAGCTTCAGCTTCGTGGTTTCTTCATTTCAGCTCTTTTTTTGCTTCAAATGGAGCCATTCTTTGCCAAAAAACTCTCGACTTGGATTGCAACTTTAGATGGCTCGGAAAAGCTGAATTTCCAGGGTTTCGGGATAAATGCACTATTCCCGCTGAGTCGCACTCCACTGTGTTTTCCATTCCTCCATGCCGCGACTAGATGTTAGAACTCGGTTACTCATGTGTTTAGCTTCGGGGGACAAGAGATATGCCTCACAATCGAAGAGTTCCAAGTCTTGATGGAATCCCGGTGTGATGAGGAGATCTTGCCCCAGTCTCGTTTTGGCCACATTCAAGTTTTACGATGGATGTGTGGGCTCACTTTACATGATGCTCGATCTTTAGTTCATAACGGGGAGTTGGATATTCCCAGTCTCATGCATCGATTTTCTGACGCTGGCAACCGTGGTGACCGTCTTTGGCAAAGTTTTTGGCAGCATGCCCTTTGCTTGTGTATGTTGGCTCATTTTCTTCTTGCCCCTAGCTTCAGAGGGTCTAGCATTCGCTTGATAGAAGTTGCCCAAGGCTTAAAAGAGGGCAAGAGCTACATTAGCTTGGCACTGGTCGAGACTTTAATGGGTTTGGATGCTTTCCATCGCCGGGAGACGACCAGGTTCGCAGGAAGTCCACTACTCTTACAGGTAATGTTTCCCACCCTTCTCACATGTGTTTCTCACATCACTCGGCCCTTAGGCTCTATTTTTCTCTCAAAACCCTTTCTCATTTTTCTCTCCACGTACACCTCTTTATTCTTGAATCTCTCTTATTTTTCATCCCTCCTCAGGTATGGCTCATGGACAGGTTGAAAGTAGTGGACTCTTGTCCTGCATATTCAACACGCGGCTATTTCTTTCGCCAACGGCTAGTTGATTTCCCGAATGAGGGATGGTGGTGCCACTGGATGTGCAACAGATCTGCTATTGACATTGCTTAGCATTGCCTCTGGTTTGATCTGCCTGAGATGAGCTACAGCATGTCTCGACAACCTGGCATTTAGTTGATTAGCTTGACACATGGTGTCTTCTATTTTCCATTCCGGTTCCGGCGTCAGTTTGGACAGGACCAGATTTGCCCAAAAGAGGGGATAGAGTACCCAGCTTCATTTCGGATCCGAGGCTCACAGCTAGCTCGCTATTCCACTGTATGGAAAACAAGAGAACTTCTGGCCCCCGCTCCCAATTTCAGTTGTGCCCTTTTTGGCGAATGCATAACTTGGCTTGAAGATAAGGCACAAACAGGGCCCACTTTGGCATATGAAGCTTCCACAAGCTCTAGGAGGGAACGCAGAAACACCTGACTCAACTATGGCCCAAGTTTATTGCTTTAATATGTACTTTCAAGTTTTCCTTTTGAATGTAATAAAAAAGCAACTTCGATTTGTATAAAGAGTTGGAGAACTCTGTATTGAAATAATTGAAATTGAAGGTTGTGAGTACTAAAAATTTTCCTTTTGGTCCAAAAATGGTCTAAGTTGTAAAAAGATTAATTTGAACAAAATCAACTTTTATTAAAACTTTTCAAAACCATTTTCGATAAGGATCACAGCTGGACACACCCGGAATCTATCTTTGAGATGTACAACCCCAAATCCAATAACTGGAAAGTTGCCCCTTGTCTGAATAGCACTGCACTGTACTATAGATCACAACTGAACTCTTGGATATAGAAAAGACAAAGTTGACCAAAACAATCACATGGACACAATTGATTTGGAAGTGTTTATGGCTGGACTTCAGAATGAAGTTGTCTACGTATCCCAAAGATGGGAATCAAGCCTTACGTAGTTCGGTTCGGGTTCACTCGGGTATTAACACTCTCCTTTTGTGCTTTAACTTTTGCCAAGGCCGCCCTTTTTGGGTTTTCAACCTTGCGAGCTCAGTTTTTCTTATTTCAAATTTTTTGTGCTCTAACTTTTGCCTAGGTCGCCTTTTCGGGTTTTCGGCCTAGCGAGCCTCTCAAGGGTAGTATTTCTTCAACTTGTCCATGTTGACTGGTTGGGAGAATTCGAGGCCATCTAAGTCCATAAGAATGACAGCTTCACCCGACCAAATAGATTTGATGATGTAAGGACCAGTCCAATTAGGTTTGAACTTGCCCCTAGGGTCATAGATGGGAGCTCGGTTGTCTTTGAGCACTAAATCCCCTTCTTTCAGATTCCTGGACTTAACTTTCTTGTTGAAAGCCCTGGCAATCCTGCGTTGATAGCCTTGGACGTGGTACAACGCTTTCAACCTCCTCTCGTAGAACAACATAAGTTCCTCGAACCTACTCTGCTGCCAATCTACTTCCGCTATCTGGCACTCAGCCATAACCCGCAGCGACGGAATCTCAACTTCGATCGGCAAAACAGCCTCCATCCCATAAACCAGAGAATACGGAGTTGCCCCAGTAGAAGTTCGAATTGATGTTCTATAGCCCCAAAGAGCAAATGGCAGCTTATCTGGCCAGTCCTTGTAGATTTCCACCATCTTCTGTAAAATGTGCTTGATGTTCTTGTTAGCGGCCTCAACAGCTCCATTGGTTTGCGGCCGATATGTGGATGACTTATGAAAAGTCATGTTGTATTTCTCTAACAAGTTGATCACTTCCTTCTTGAAGTGGGAACCATTGTCCGAAATGATCTCATTCGGGACCCCATAATGACAGATGATATTATTCCTGATGAACTTGGCTACGTGTGACGCTTTCAGCACTGCGTAGAATTGGGCCTCGACCCACTTTGTAAAGTAGTCTATTGCCACCAGGATGTACTCATGCCCGTTTGACCCCTTTGAAGTAACTGCCTCAATAACATCAATTTCCCAGACTGAAAACGGCCACGGTGAAGTTATGTTGTACAACTTCGATAGCGAGATATTCATGCGATTTGCATGGATTTGGCATTTGTGGCATCGCTAAACAAAACCAATACAATCTTCCTCCATGGTTGACCAGTAGTAACCCTGTATGAGAATCTTCTGAGCTAGCATCACTCCGTTCATGTGCGAACCACACTCTCCCCCGTAGATGGCCTCCATTAGGCGCTTCGACTCTTCTTCATCAACACACAGCTAGTGCATTTCCAGATAGCCTCGTTTGTACAATTTACCCCCGCAGATGATAAACTGAGCAGCCATTCGCCGTATCACCCTTTTATCTTTGGCATTTGCCCCTGATGAATAACCTCATTTTCTAAAAAATTCCAGATGGTATAGTACCAGGGGTTCTGATCTTGTACTTCGTCTATTGCGGCGATTAACTCATAAGCCGACACATACCTCTGTTCAATAATGATTGGACGCATCCGGACTCCCAAAGAGATGCCTATCATGGAGGATAGAGTTGATAAAGCGTCAGTGAACCTGTTGCTCTCTCTTAACAGATGCGTGAAGGTTAACTTCTCAAACCTAGGAATCATAATGTCCAGGGTTTGGTGATAGATTTTCATCATTTCCTCTTTAACCTTCCAGTCTTCTTTTGCTTGAGACACAACCAGGTTCGAGTCCCCAATGACATCCAACCGTTTTGCCCCTAGTTCCAAGGCAGCTTCCAAGCCAGCGATACATGCCTCATATTCTGCTTCGTTGTTCAATACTTTGAACCGGAGTTTGAAAGCTAAAGGTATGTGGGAATTGTCGGGCGCTATCAGCAACACCCCTATCCCATACCCGTACTTGTTAGATGCTCCGTCAAAGTACATAGTCCAAATCTCTTCTTCGACTTGCAGAATGGCCTCATCTGGGAACAGATACTCTACTGCTTCGTCTCCCTCCACTGAGTGATCGACTAGGAACTCCACTACCGCTTTCCCATTCACAGACTTGTGAGTCATATACTTCAAATCGAATTCGGAGAGAAGAAGCAACCAACGGGCTACCTTACCCGTAAGCGCTGGTTTCTCGAAGAGATATTGATGGGATCTAATCTCGAAACCAGAATTACAAAGTAAGCTAATAGGTAGTGCCTCAACTTCCTGGTGGCCCATACCAAGGCTAAGCAAGCCTTCTCGAGCGGAGTGTAACGGGTCTCATATTCCTGCATCTTCTTGCTCAGGTAATAAATGACCTTCTCTACTCTATCCTTAGATTCCTGCGCAAGCATGCAACCCATAGTTGTGTCAGTTACTGACAGATACAAAATCAACGGCTTCCCCGGCTCTGGCAGTGACAACACGGGTGGATTTTGTAGATACTACTTGATCTGCTCAAAAGCAACCTGGCATCGGTCATCCTATTGGAATTTCTTTCCTTTCTTCAGGAGACCAAATAGTGGTTTACAAGTCAAGGTTAATTTTGCAATAAACCGTCTTATGAATTGCACTTTACCCAGAAAGCCGCGCACCTCCTTTTAAGTCCTTGGTTGTGGCATTTCTAAGATGGCCTTAATCTTGGAAGGATCGACTTCGATGCCCCTTTGTGTAATCAAGAACCCCAGCATTTTCCTTACTGTGACACCAAAAGTACATTTCTGAGGATTCAGTCGCAACTGATATTCCCTGATCTGTTGGAAAAATTTCTTCAAGGCGATGTAGTGGCCCTCTCTTTCCTTGGACTTAACAATCATGTCGTCCATATACACCTCTACCTCTTTGTGGATCATATCATGCAAGATCGTGGTTACAACCCGTTGATAAGTAGCCCCAGCATTCTTCAAACCGAACGGCATCACCCTATAGCAGTAGGTTCCCCACGGCGTGGTGAAGGCAGTCTTCTCCCTATCCTCGGGTGCCATCAAGATCTGGTTGTACCCAGAAAACCCATCCATAAAGGAAAGCAGCGTATGGCCTGCGGTGAAGTCCACCAATTCGTCGATGTGCGGTAGAGGAAAGTCGTCCTTTGGACTGGCTTTGTTCAGATCCCTGAAATCCACACACACCTGAATTCTGCCATCTTTCTTCGGCACTGGAACAATGTTGGCCAACCAAGTAGGATACTCAGATACTAGCAAGAACCCTGTATCTATCTGCTTGGTGACCTCTTCCTTGATTTTCAAAGCCCAATCCGGGTGTATTCTCTAATGTTTCTACTTGATGGGTCGGGCCTCAGGGTCAAGAGGGATCCGGTGCTATACAATCTCAAGATCGATTCCAGGCATGTCTTCGTAGGACCACGCGAAAACATCTTTGAAATCTTTTAATAAAGTGACTAAGCACTCGCATTCCTCCTAAGACAACGTGGACCTGATCTGGACCAGACGCAGATCCTTCTCAATACCAACATTAATTGAAGTGATTTCATCAACCAAAGGTTTTACAAACCTCTCCTCCTCTCGATCAATCAAATGTTTCAAAACCGGAGGAATTTCTTCCTCGTCGTTTTTATCAAAGTTTTGAAAGTTCTGATTAATGCAGTAAACAAGTGGCACAGAAAAGTACTCAGAAACAGCAGTGGTACCATTCTCATTCACAACTTCTAGTTCGTCCAATTCCTCGATTACAACCGACTCGAAAGAAAAGGAAAAAGACGACCTGGACAAAACAACGGCATCCGAGTTATCAACCCCAGGAATACCAGACTCTGACTCAGAAGAACTAGAATATGATTCTGACTCCACAGACTCTGTGGAATCAGATTCCAGTTCACTACCTGACTCAAAACTGCTGGACAAAAAGCCCTCATCGAACCGCCAAACGAGGGAGGGTGCGATAGATACATCCAAAATGCCAGAAAAATGGCCCACAGCCAATTGATCTCCAATCATGGAAACAGAGAAGTCATCCCCCAAGCTCTCTGGTGTGATCTGAGGATCTGAGAGGAGACAAGCCAGCGCTGCTCCAATCTCGAGTTTTGTGCCATCGGACTCATCCTCTATACACTGTTCAGCCTCAGCTGGTAGGTCAGTCTGCTCTTCTGCAACTTCATCCCCTTGCAACTACAGGTTGAAAAAGATCTCAAAGCCGGGAAAACGCCGCTTTTCTGAATTCAGCCATGGCTCAGGAAAGCCACAAAATGGGAAATCCTCGCCCTCCCGGACAAAGTGGCTGTTCAGGGTTCCTTAAATAGATCTATGCACCAACTCATAGTGCTTCCCAGCTTGTTTAGCCTTGGCCCTTCCTGCCATTTCCTTTCCCTTTCTTACCTAATCCTCTTTGGTAGACATGTAACCTAGACCAAAGGTATAAGGGTTATGTAGCACTTCGGCTAATGCAGCGACACCCTTCCGGCCGCTCCTTCCCAATCCCATTCTGGGTACATGTTGTAGCTTATTCATGAGGTAGACGGATTGCACACTAACATACAGTCCCTCATCAATAGCCAGAATATCTTGTACTACTCGGGCCTCGGCCAAGGTGAACCCAGACAAAAAGACATCCTCCTTGCCGTGTACAATTTCCAAGACTGGTGTAGTAACCTCCGGTGGCGGATGTATGGAAGAGTTCCCAAAAACAATAGCTATTCCCTTCTCATGGGGGTACTTCAGCATCTGATGCAAAGTGGAAGAAACAACTCTTACTTGGTGCAACCACGGCCGTCCAAGAAGTAAATTAAAGGTGGCTGGAACATCCAGGACGTGGAATTCAATATCCTGTCGTGCCGGGCCAACCTGAGTTCTGATCCAGACTGTCCCCACCACTTCCCAACTTGTATTGTCATAAGCCCGAATCACCTGGGCTGTCGGTACAAAGTCTGTCGGTTTCAAACCAATAGCATAGGCCGTGCGCGACGAACACACATTAATTGTAGACCTGGTATCAACCAAGACAATTGGTATCCACTTCTCTTTACATTCCACAGAGATGTATAGTGGCATGTTATGTTCAGAGCCCTCAGGGGGCAATTCCTTATCGGTGAAAGTCAAAGTCGGTGAGGCGCCTTCCGGGAACACCAGTCCCACTAACTGCTCAGGGGTTGTATCGATGGAGAGCTTAGCCTTATCCATTGCTGATAGGACTGCTTGTCTATGCACCCGTGAAGTCATGAGCAAACCCCTGATGGAGATGTCCGCCTGAATCTTTTTCAATTGCTTCAGTACAGTTTCCTCTTCCAACAGTTTATCTTTCTGTTTCTCTGCTTCCTTGTTTTTCCCTGATGCTTCTAGTTGATCCAAGTGTGGGGGCTTAAAATACCGCCCACTCCGAGTCATGTGATCAACTTCCTCGGCATACCACGTATCATCCGGCAGATTCTGTCCCCAGTCCTCATCAATATAGGCAAGACGCAAATCGTCATCTTCCCACCATATTCCTCCGGCAACCGACAGGCAGCTGTTCGGTTCTGCTGTAATTGTTCCCATGTTCACAACACATTCTGTCCCCGCGAGGCTTTTAGCTTTTCTAACCTTCTGGTCAGTCTCAGTTCTCTCCTGCTCGAACTGCTTCAGCGCGGCCTCCTGTTCTGTATCAGTTGTACACAAGCTACCCAATTCTTGAGCAAAATTCTTAGTACCGGTGCTCTCCGGCAACTTCCCTTCGTTGTCGACCGTTTCGGCTGTTGCAGACGTTCCTGTTTCCAACTATCCCTGCTTTGGTTGAGACCCTTCATCAACATCTCGCTCATTACTAAGCCATCCTGTATTATCCGTTGATCCATTCACATCAAACCAGCCGATCTGTACATTTCCCAGATCCTATTCATCAAAGACCTGCAGATTACTGATGTCCTCCTCAAGCTCAGCTAAGTCATCCAACCCCTGGCTTGGTCCGTCCTCTTGGACTACATTAACTTCCATTCCCATCGGCAATTCCACCCTCAGTTTGGCCTGGCTAGTTGGCGCAATAAAGCGGCAAGGGTTGTATGCTTCCTCAATTAAGCTCGCAGAGCCCTCAGGCATGCCTTCTTCTATCACAACCACCACCACGGGTTCGGGTTGGGATATGGACGCACTCATCATGCACAGGTCTGTGCTTTCTGGGATGAACAACGCCAACTTAGGCAGGTGGGAGGGAGTGATGTATATGCTAGGGTCGTATGGGACGGCCATTGTTTGGATAAGGTTTACTTGCCTGGGTGGAGGAGGGGGTTGGTTATATGGTGAGAGAGGATTTGTAGTGACGTTAGGCTTCTCAGGAGGCGCTATCACTTTGTTGTCAATGAGATCCTGAATCTCATGACGGAGTCTAAAGCATAGGTCGGTGTCATGACCATGCTGCTGGTGAAAGGCACAATACTTGGCCGGGTTGTGTGTAGGAGGGAGGGGATTAGGCAATGGGCGTGGCTCTAGGGGCTTCAGATGTCCCTTTCTGATCAGGACCCTCAAGGCCGCAGACAGAGACATATAGAGTGAGGTGAAAACCCTCTGGCCTCGGGGTGGGTACTTTGCAGGTTGTGAGGTGGCTCCAAATGTGCCGGTAAAAGGGGTGGCTGTTTTCAGTGTGGTGGTGACCATACCAACATCAGAGGTCCTTGCAGCTGCATTGCTACTCATAGCCGCATTTGAACCATGTGTAAACGCCCTCTTGGGCTGCTCTTTTTCATGGTCAATCAGACCCTATTTCATCGCATCCTCTATCTGTACCCCTATCTCATGAAGATCAGCAAATGTAGGTAGGGGTAAGACAATCATCTTCTACAGCAGCTTCAGTTGCAGATTACGAACGACCATTCTTATCTGGTTCTTTTCTGCTAGTCGAGTTGTCATCATGGAGGCCTTGGCCCTCCACTGAGTGATGAAGTCGAAGAAGCCCTCATTCGGCTTTTGCCGAGTTGCCTCGAGATCACGAGTTGTGATCTTGATTTGAGTGTTATAAGAATATTGGGTAACAAAGGCCTCGACTATCTCTTCCCCGATTTTCTTCACAGAATCCTCCAGTTTAGCATACCAGATAGCCGCAATACTCGACAGGGTCCGGCCAAAGAGGGATAACTTCTGCAGTCTAGTTAGGCTCATCGGCCACAGAATATCTGAAAACAGCCTCAAGTGGACCATGGGATCACCTGAACCGTCGAAACGATCTATGTGAGGCATTTTAAATCTATCCGGCAATGTCACCATCGAATCTGTGTAGCCGTCCTCTATATCTGGGATCGAGTTGACTCCTTGAGCTCGTTTGAAAAGTTTCTCAAGCTTGCTCACTTTCAAGGTGGTAGGATCGACCTCAAACATGAACGGTGCGTCTGTTGGGTAGGCTGGTGCTTTGGAAGTCTGAGGTGGGACTGGCCCTACTGGAATGTCCGCATTCTCATAGACATTAGCTGTATCCCTGGGTATTGGAACCCTAGCTAGGGGTGGATGCAAAGTGGAAGCTGCTGCTTGTTATGGTTGTTGTTGCTATTGCTGTTGAAGCCTAGCAATCAGTTCAGCCTGTTGGGCTACAACCTCTATTTGGCGAGCGGTAACTTCTTCTTGGCGAGCAGTGTCTCGCTGCATGGCCTTGATAGTTTGTTGAAGTTGACGCGTCATATCCTCCATACTGTCTGAGGGGTGCTGATCTATCAGAACCGATGTATATTTCCTTTCTGAGGTGGAAGCAAAAAATTGGGCCCAACTGTGCACAGGTGACATAGATAGTGACCGCTGAAGTGGCGACTGCTGAACCAGTGATCTTTGCCTGACTGTCCTCCATCTTGTAACCGGGGGTAGTGAAGCAAACACTAGTTGTCTTCCAATAAGATCCTCAGATCGGTAAATCCTCCTGACTCTAGTCCAGAGTGCTCGGAGGGAAACGGCCTTGTTGGAAGCAATTGTGAAATACTACCTTGCAAAAGAAAAATAAAGCAAAAAGGAAACAACAATCAGCAAACGCACAGCACCTCGGCTTAGATAGAGACAACACACAGTTGAAATCATAAGCTGGACAATCTGTACTCAAATACTGATTTCTGCCCCCAAATTTTCTGCCTCAAAACTGATATCCTCGAACTGACACCCAGACTTGCAACTGATACATATATTCCTGTAGAGACACACCCTAACAGCACATATCAAGCAAGTGAGAGCCAAAACACCCCTATGGTAAGGTAGGATTTCCCTGTCCTAGTTTCGTCAGGAACTAGGGGTTCGCTACGCACACATATGGTTTCAAACAATCCTGCATTCGGGTAAGCAACCTGTCCTAGTTTGGAACGGTCTCTAAGGCTTCTAATATGCAACTAGGTCAATTGGTCAAAAAGGATGCCTCAGCAAGACCACCTAATATACCTCTCACTCTTAACATCGAGAAGTGAAAGAAGGATCAAACGGTACAGCGGTAGTCCAAATCCAAGGGTTGTGTTCCCATCGTGGCAGAGCCTGCAATCGGTCATCCTTATGGCACACTTTTCCAAGCAAGCCTCCGGAAAACCGCTCAGGAATAGCAGATGGCAAACACTGTGACTTAGGTGTACCTATGCAAATGCAATGCAAAGCAAAGAAACACATAAGTGTAGATAAAACAACATATCATGAGTTCGAGTCAAGTTCTCTAAATCCCCAGCAGAGTCGCCAGAAACTGTGGCTCGACTTTTTCGCGCCCCCCCTTTTGGAGAGCTCGAATTGGTCCTACAGTTCGGACTCCTGTCACAGTTCTAAATCTAATCTCACAGAGTGCAATGTGAAACTGATAAACACCAAAAAGTCCAATCCGGCAAATCATTTTGGAAAATTGATTTTAAATCAAATAATGCCAAAATTAGACTGCTTTACCAGATTATAAAGTCGCCACCTAAATATTTTATTTTTGGAAAATTTAGGAAACCTTGACTCGTGCCAAAGGCCACGTGTCCGTCATCACCAAAGTTGCCTCGATTTGGGAACTTGGTACGAGAGGGGAAGGTCCTGAAATGAGCACCCCCGCTCGCCCGATCAAAGATCGGCCTCTACTAATCATGGTATGCTGTTTGATAAACCTCATGTATTCTTATCCGGTTATTAGCTAACTTTACTATGTAACGCACACAAGCAAGTATAGACTAAGTCGCAAGACTTGGAACATTTCAACTCATGTTTGTTTTCGAAAATGGTTTGAGGGTGCCACCCTCAAGTGGGCTAAAATGCGGATTTGCCACCCTTAGGTGGGCTTAAAAACATGATTTTGCCACTTCGCAAAACGGGCTTAAAACTCACATTCGTTGATTGTTCCAATTCAAGCAACAAAGCCTTCATCCACAAGCATTCATGCAGTTTAGCATTTAAGCAAATAGCCTCATGGCAAGCATGCTATCATGGCAATATGGCAATCACACTCATGCAATATGCTAAAGCGTAAAAGCTTACCGAGTACTCCAAGCCAAAACAAAAGCTAGTTAGAAATATGCATGATCCTAACTATGTTAAGATGCCTAATGCAACACATGCAACATGAAATTTAATAGGCTCAGCTATCTAAGATGGCATATGATTGCAACAATTTGATAACATGCTTTGAAACACGTATTCAAATAAGTCTTGAAATACAATGCAGTTTGAATGATGCGCCGAGCCTCGGTGCATGCAAGACAAATAAATGATGCAAACAGGCAAGCATAAGGTATGCTAATCGAAACATGACCCTAAACTAACCATCGAAAGCGGATAAATAAAAGGGAGAAAGACGTGGGGTTGGAAGACATGCACACACGCACGCACACTAATTACAAAATTGCACCCTCTCGAAGGAGGGTCCAAATAAAATAAGTTAACTAGCTAAGCTAATTATTACAAAACAACTAATTAACTATTCTAGGTAATTAATTATTACAAACCATTTGAATACCTAGCTATGCTAAGCTAATTAAAGCAATTAAACTAATTAACCGTCTAAGCTAATTAAATAATTACAACACTTAACACTTATATGAATAAAGCAAATAAATGGCCTCGAGGGCGAGGGAGACATGCATGCTCGGTTGGCTTCTTCCCAAAAATTCATCGCCTTGCCATCAGTTGCCTCTATTTGCACTTGCTATGATCTCTGAACATTGCACCAACTTCCAGACTGCTTCTGCTCCAACACAGGAACACTTTTGCACAAAAAATTGACTGGTGGCCGGTCAGCCACAAAAGGTGGCTGTCGGCCACCTTAATTGGCCGGTCGGCTATTTTAAGTGGCCGATCGGCCATCCCTTTTTCCAGACTTCTATTTTTGCTGCAACAGAGGCAAAGCAATGCATTTTTCAAGAGATATGTGTACTATCACCCTCCTTATCATATCTCAAGCTCAAAGGAGTATGGCACTTGGCTCTCAAACCACCAATCAAGCATTTTCAATGCATAATGGCCAAAGAACCAAGCTCATACAAGCTTAATGAATGCACAAATAAGACTCTAAGGACCACCACCCTATCATGCATGATCAAGGGTGACGGTGACCGAGAAAAGTGGCACATTTCATCGCTTTGAGTATGAAACATCCCATTTTTCTTGTGTTTGGATTAACGTCCGATCCAAACACAGGCAATGCAACACAAAGATGCTTATCTTGCTCAAGTTTTACTTGATTCATTTTGTTTACACATTTTACATTACCAATTAGTCCTTTAACCGATTAAGTCCGAAGTGAGAGTCCTCTAATTGGAAAGAGGGTTTAAGCCACAAGTATCTTAAGCATGAAAGAGGCCTCATGCTATTGGTTAGGAGGAATCCTCAAGAGAAGATTAAAACCATTAGGCATGAGAGCCTCAATTCCATACTCAAGCCAACAAAGGGGCTCAAGACCACTTTCAAAGCAAAGTAAAAAAGTGAAGAATAAAGGGAGGTTGCAGACATTTCAGTGTTGATATGGCATGCAAAATAATACTATAACATGCAAACAACTCATGCATAATATGTTCAAAAGCCAAAACACTAAACTAGTGAAGAGCACTACACTAGAGGCATGCAATACCAAGCTCAACTGACCAAACCAGCTCTGGACAGAGCTAAAACATGCCAAAACAGTGGCTAAAACATGTTGAGATTGAAGCATAAAAGGCTAGAAAAACATGCTCACATGCTAGCTTGCAAACAAGGCTCAAAGCATAACTCTCAAAAGCAATGAAAGAGTGAAATAAGTGAGAGTGTGACAGAGCTATATACACTGAAATCATATGTAAAATGATGCTACAACATGCAATCATCTCAAGCAAAACATGTTAGAGGCCTTGAAACATTAAGCTAGTGAAGGCATTTGCACTACAGCTATGCAAGACAAGGCTCATATGACTAAGACAGCTCAAAACAGAGTTAAATCATGCCAAATCAGAGCCTAAAACATGCTGAGATCAAGTCACAAAAAGGTAGAAAAACATGTTCACATGTTAGGCTATCTACACTTGCAAACAAGACACAAGGAGGGGAGGCCACCCCCTCTTATTTTGGACCTCAAAACCAAGTTTTTACCACTGAAATTTCCCTTGAATTCAGTGGTTAAAAGAGCCCAAAAAGTTGTTTCAAAAAGCTTTGAAAGATGGCACAAAAAGCTTCACAAGCCAAAGAGCAAGAAGATGAGACAACCCCCTAACTCAATAAGACTTAAACCACCATTTTAAAACCTTAAAAACAGAGTTTTTTATGGTTGAAAAACCAGGTCAAAACAGTGTAAAAAGATGGCCAAGCAATTGATTAAAACAAAGCTTAAAAGAGGTAAGCCTTATACCTTTGAAGCACAGCACTTAAACAACCACAATTCTGAGCTAAAACCAACCTTAAGAACTCAAACTAAGCCTCAAAGAACCTCAGCTCCAAGATGAAGATGTTTGGTCAAGGGTCTTAGTGCAAATGTGTAGAGAATTCTCACTTTCAAGCACAAAATAGGAAAAGAGAGAGAGGATTCTAGAGAGAGAGAAAATTTGCTCACAAAATTTTTCTAACCCCTCAAATGGGGGAGAGACCCCCCATTATATAGAAAAACAAGCCAAAGGCTTGTATTCATCCCTCCATATACGTGTATGGAGATGAGCATCAGTGAACAACAGCTGGCAAAGCTAGCAAATAAATATCTGAAAAAGGAGAAAAATGGTCATCGGCCATCATCAGTGGCCGACCGACCATCAATGTAGCCGACCGACCATCAGTGTGGCCGACCGGCCACCACTGATGGCCGGCAGGCACAAGCCATAACCGATGGACATTGGGGATGGCCGACAAGCCACCTTCTCTTCCAGATTCGAAGCAACAAGCTCTTGGTCCATAACCAAGCACAAAACAGACAAGTTGAGAGGCCCGAAGGCAAGACGCTCTGCCAAGAACTTCAGGCGCTCAGAACGAACACGATCATGTGAAATGATCGGGTGTTCAAACGATGATGTCCAAGTCTTAAGGACGGTCAAAAATGGGGTGTCTACAGATTAATATCTAAATATTTTCATTTAAATTCATAAATCCAAACCAAACTTAAAATTTTAAGTCGAATTGTATGTGTGCATCATTAAATTATGTAATCTACAATTAATCACATGGACAAAGAGTCCATGATGATATTGAGTTTCTTATAATTAATTTATAATCAAACAGTCTTTAATAAAAGTCTTTCTTAATCTCAAGGCCCAATCCATTATGGCTATTAATCGTCACTAGATGACCCAAACAGCCTGAAGCCCGACTCTCCACCAATGTATTCAATGCTCTCCTTAGTGACCCAACATCTTCCTTTCCACCACCACTTTCTTGCCACTACACCACCACCTTAGCCTTTATCCTACCACCTATCGTCGCCATCTCTACCTTAGTTGCCCTCGCTCCTACCAATCGGATCGCTTCTGCTAAGTCTCGATTTAAACTCAGTCTAACTCGTAGCATACCGTGACTTTTACTATTTTGCCATCGCCACCATTGCAATAACCTAATGTTGCCTCATCACTCTCCCCAAGGAGCAAGAAATACCTTGATGTGCCATCGTAGCTGCACCACCCATTTCTGTCATGTCGTAAAGCCACATCAAATACCTTTTGTTTTAATTCAATCACTTGACGAACTGTCTCCGTTAATATTAATGCCTTCACCGTTTGCCAACATTTACAACGCTACCCTTGAGAATCATATAAAATTAGGAGACCACTTATGTTCCCACTGTGTATGCATTCGTTATATGCATTGTAACACATAAATACTATTATATTCCTCAAATATATTTAAAATTTCATTGTATAAATGTATATTCAAATTTGTTATGGTACGAGACACACTCATTATAAATTTAATTTATACAATTCAAATTTCATTAAATTTAAGCATTCATAATTTTACTCAAATAAATAGTATATGAACGACATTCATTTTTAGTTTGAACTAACATCATGTAAGAGTTGAATTGAAATTATACAATAATTTTTGCAAAAAATACAACTGTAGTGTTAGGAAAAAAAATACAAAATCATTGAAAATTTTATGATTAATATTGATAAATTTTTTTCTCTAATCTATAATTATTTTTATTATAAAAAAAACCCAAATATGTAATTTTTCCATAATTGTAACGCCCCCAAAATAATACAAATATTCCATTCCATAAGATCTATAAACATAGTAGAAATGATATACTTTCATTCATCAAAGTTCATATTACAAAAGGTATTACATGCATTATACATTCATAAATGTTCATCTTGAATCTATAGCATGTAACATTAATTAATAACAACAAAATAAGTGCCCTACGGGCTTACATCTTTCCAAGATATCACTTGGTTACAACAAAAGAGAGTCCTAAGCTCTATACATGTAAAGCCCTGGGCTTGAATAAACATTTAAACACAAAAGTAACAAAACAGAGCCTCCAGCTCCTAAGTCCTCCCAAGCTACGTCCTTGGAGGAGACATGTCACCAGTATCTGAAAATGGTTTCCCAAGTAGGGTGAGCCAAAGCCCAGTAGAGATAGACTAACACAATATATGAGATTTAACTAAGATATAAGTGCCAGGCGTAGATTCAATATTCATGACAATACATATTCTCCACATAAATGTACAATACCGATATTCATATCTCAATCCATTTCCTTCTATTCAATTCAAGTTAATTCATTTCAATTCAATTCACAGACCGAGTTTATAATTCTCCTAATAACCCAACTGAGACTACAATTCAATGGTTCTCAATCAACACAACCATCATACAAGCACTTCAATCTTGCCATTTTACGGATATTTCGTCCGCGGGATCGGTACCCATGTATACATAAGATTTCGGGACTTTCACCCTAACACTCCAGCCAACTTAATTTTCAATGGAGTCCATCTCCTATCTCCTCCCAAAACATGGAGTACATCCCCTTTCTCCTCCCAAAACGTTATACATATACAATATATTTACAAATATCGTCATATCCAATAACATTCAATTATACATATTCAATACCTTAACATACCGTCATATTCAATGGCATAATCAAGTGATTAGTTTCAATTCACCTAATCCTCATGCAATTTCTACAAGAATCATGGCTATCCTCTACCGATAGCCTAATACAGATATTTCTAAACAGATAGACAATCTTTCTAACAAATAATTTATCAAATTTTCATAGGTAAGTGATTAAATAAATCCAACTACACCATTCATTTATACATCCTCCCAATTTCACATTTCCTCATCTCAATTCCATTATTTATACAAAATAATTACAATATATATATATATATATATATGCAAATTAGGGCAAATTTCCCTCATTTTTTTTCAAATATTGACCCAAAGGCCAAAATCAACTATTTTAACACAAGATACTTTCATATCCAAACCCCATAATCAATTACATAACATCACATGGAAACCCCTATTTTAAACTTGACCTCAAACCCTAGGTTTTCCCAAAACACCCCCAAATCTCATCATTTATACATAACAACAAATACCTAGGTTAAAAATCATAACAAAGTGTAGAATATCCCTACCTCAAATGTAGAAGCCCAATGGAGAAGAGGAGGAACTTCAAGAATGACGAAATCAAACTTTAATCTAATGAAAATGGAGCTTTCAAGATGCTCTACCTTTCTTCTAAAGACTCTAGGGTGAAGAGATCAAAGGATCTTGGTCAAAATGTAGAGAGAGAGTGGATTTTAGAGACAGAGAGCCATTTTAGGGTTTTAGGGTGAAAAGAGATCAAAAAGTAATGTAAAAATGCTCTGCTGCAAACTAATATACACGAGGCTCGCTCGAGCAAAGGAGTTGTTGCTCGAGCGACCAGACACAAAAAGTGACCTCACTCGAGTGCCAAAAGTGTTGCTCAAGCGCAGAATACACAACTTCAGAAGTTTTACAGACGCACACCGTCGCTCGAGCGCAAGAAGCCTCGCTTGAGCGAAGAACACTACCCTCCCAGAATCTCTGCAGCTCTGCAAAAATGCTGAGAGTTCACAACGCTCGTTCGAGCGAGAAAAGCTTCGCTTGAGCGAAGAAGCCAAAATCTGGGCAACTTCATTCTAGACCAACTAACAACCCATTTGTTCCAAACATGCCCAACACATTCCAAAACTCAAACTCAAAGAGTGGAAGGGAGAAAAGACATAAATAGCAAAATTAAACCACGAGATCCGAGTCCGGAATATAATAAAAGTCGGGTCAAAACCCGAAATCACTATAGCCTCCCCCCTTAAGGAATTTCGTCCCGAAATTTCAAATCATATTCCAAAACCATGTTTTAGCCAATTTCCAAAATGATGACAAATCAATTCTCAATCCTATGACCCACCTACCGGCCATTCAATCTCTTCACAAGAGAACAAATCCACAATATACATTTCAACATATATGACCAATATGCATCTCCCAAAATTTAATCAATTTCAATACGTATATTCCATATTTCCAAAACATATTCAATGTTTAAGATAAATTCACATTTCCAAGACTTAAACAACATATACAATGTTCATATTAAGCTTGAGTTTCCAAAACATATTCAACACATACAATGTTCTCAAAATTTTAAACATATACAATGTCTTTATAGCTTATGAACAAAACTAAAATCTCAACACATACTCAAACATCAACAAATAAGTCCGAATATTTCTCACAGACTTCCAATTCATGCTCCCAAGTTGCTTCCTTAACCCCGTGATGTTTCCACAATACCTTGACCAAGGGAATCGTCTTGCCTCGCAAGACTTGGTTCCGTCTATCCAGGACTCTCACCAGTCTGTCCTCATATGAGGCATCCTCATCTACCTCTAAGTCGGTCCAATCCAACACATGCGATGGATCCGGCTCATACTTCCGAAGCAGACTAACATAAAACACGTCATGTACTCCGAAAAGTTGTAGCGACAACGCCAAAGGGTAAGCTACTTCCCCAATCAGCTCAAGGATCTCAAAAGGGCTAATAAACCGATGGGACAACTTCCCACTCTTCCCAAACCTCATAAGACCCCGCCTAGGTGATATCTTCAAAAAGACATGATCTCCCACCTCAAAAGACAAAGGTCTCCTCCTACGATCGGCATAACTTTTCTGACGACTCTGAGCCGTAATCAACCTCTTACGGCTAAGTGCCACATTCTCCGTTGTTTCCCAAACCAACTCTGGGCCCAACAAAAGTGCATCATCCACCTCGGCCCAACACACTAGGGATCTACACAGTCGGCCATACAAGGCCTCAAACGGTGCCATGCCAATACTCGATTGGAAGCTATTATTGTAAGCAAACTCTACTAAGGGTAGGTGTCTCTCTTACGACTCCCTAAAATCAAGGACACAGCCTCGAAGCATATCCTCAAGGATCTGAATAATACGCTCGGACTGCCCGTCAGTCTGAGGATGGTAAGCAGTGCTAAAGGTCAACCTAGTGCCCAAAGCACTCTGTAAACTCTACCATAACCGAGCTGTGAAACGAGGATCTCTATCCGAAACAATCGTTACAGGGACCCCTTGCAATCTTACTATGTCCCTAATGTACAGGTCGACGAGATAATCTATCGAATCACTTACGCATATAGGAATAAAATGCGCCGACTTGGTCAATCGGTCAACTACCACCCAAATGGCATCACTACCCTACTGAGTCCTCGGAAGGCCCACAACAAAATCCATCGTAACATGCTCTCATTTCCACTCGGCTATAGGCAAGGGTTGCAACAAACCCGCTGGCCTTTAATGTTCAGCCTTCACTTGCTGACAAGTAACGCACTTCGATACGAATACGGCTACATCCTTCTTCATACCCCTCCACCAAAATTGGTGACTTAGGTCATGGTACATCTTTGTGCTTCCCGGACGCACCACAAGTCATGAATGGTGGAACTCTCGGAGTACTTCCTCTACGTAAGACTCTGGCACGAACAAACGGTCACGGTATCTCACACTCTAGTCGAGGTACACAGTTAAGCCCTTCTCTACCTTTCCATTGGAGGTCCTCTCCAGGAGAGATTCTACCTCAATGTCATCTTTCTACGCTTCTAACACTCAATTCACAAGTGTAGGTTGTGTAACTGCTGAAAATAAGGCTGCAGACTCAACAGACTCGCCCAGTTGTAAGTCAAACTCCCCAAAAGTACCCAACATTTCCCATTCCCAGATGGTGATACAAGCCACACTGCTAATTGACTTCCTACTCAAGGCATCGGCCACAACATTGGCCTTCCCCGGATGATAATGCAACTCAAAGTCATAATCTTCTATGAACTTCATCCACCTTCTCTGCCTCAAATTCAAGTCTTTCTGTGTAAACAGATACTTCAGACTCTTATGATCAGAAAACACCTCAAATCTCTCTCCATACAAATAGTGCCTCCAAATCTTCAAGGCAAAAATCACCGCTGCTAACTATAGGTCGTGAGTAGGGTAATTCCTCTCGTGGGTTTTCAACTGCCGTGAGCATTAGGCCACTACCTTCATTTCTTACATCAAAACACAGCCCAAACCTTCCTGTGAAGCATCACAATACACTGAATCGCCCAAACCCTTCTCTGGAATAATCTAGATTGGAGCAGTGGTAAGTCTAATCTTAAGTTCTTGGAACGACTTTTCACAAGTCTCACTCCACACAAATTTGACTCTTTTCCTTGTCTACCTAGTCAAAAGTGAGGCTAATCTCGAGACGTCCTTCACAAATCGACGGTAATACCTGGCCAATCTCAAGAAACTACGAATCTCAAAAGCATTCTTAGGCTGTGCCCAATACCCAATCTTGCACTACCTCTATCTTGGATGAATCTACAGTCACCCCTTCTCTAGATACCACATGGCCTAAAAACTTAACCTTTTTCAGCCAGAACTCATACTTCCCAAACTTAGCAAACAGCTTGTGGGCTCTAAGAAACTCAAGTACTACCTGTAAATGTTCCTCGTGCTCCTCCTCAGATGGTGAGTAAATCAAGATATCGTTCACGAAGACGACCACAAAACGGTCTAAGAACTCTCGGAATATTCGGTTTATCAAATCCATAAATACAGCCAGGGCATTGGTTAGCCCAAAAGGCATCACTAGAAACTCATAATGGCCATACCGTGTACAGAATGCCTTCTTTGGGATATTCTCCTCCTTCACTCTCAACTGGTGATAACCCGACCTCGGGTCGATCTTAGAGAAGTAACAAGACCCTTTCAACTGATCAAACAGATCATCTATCATTAGGTACTTATTCTTAACCGTAACCCGGTTCAACTTCCGGTAATCAATACAAAGTCGCAAGGCTCCATCTTTCTTTTTAGCAAAGAGGGCCAATGCTCCCCAAGGCGAAGTACTAGAGCATATAAAACCCTTATCTAATAATTCCTGGAGTTGAATCTTCAACTCACTCAACTCAGCAGGTGCAAACCGATACGGTGCCATAGAAATCGGTGCCGTGCCAGACACTTGATCAATAGAGAACTCGATCTTTCGGTGAGGTGGTAAACTAGTAAGATCCTCAAAAAAGATATCCGGGTACTCACAAACTACTCTTGCTAACTCAACCCGGGCCTCATCACACTCACTACTCAAAAAGCTAGTGAGAAGACCATTAAGCACACCCCGTTCCCGCGGGTCATACACCGGTGATAAGACTTTATCCACCTGGTCCCTCAAGAAATAAAAATAGTCGCCGCTCGAGGTACATATAGTAACCCCCTGACGGTAGCAATCTGTAACAGCCCGGTATGACGATAACCAGTCCATACCTATCACAACCCAAACCCGCCCCTAAGGGTTTAGTATCGTAACCGGCCAGTAATCCGTGATTACCAAAGGCCTGCTTAACAGTAATGACAATAATACAGAGTAAGGGGCTGGCGGAAGCCAAACAGTAAATAAAAGATGTCCAATGAGCTGTGAAAATCTGAATGGAAAAGGACTTTTATGGACTAGTCCACATTCATAATCGAAAACATATATACATACATCATATACACATAACATCTAGGTTAGGGACCAAATCCCTTCAACATAACTGTACAGTCAAGTCTTATTCAGTCGGTACAAAATAGGGACAAAAGGGTGAATCTGAAACACCCCAAAACAGCCTTGGCTTGAACGGACTCGAAACCTCGAGGTGAGGCACAATGGTTGGCTTGACAAAACAAGAGCTTAACTTGACGCTCCTAGCTTCGGCCCGGTGCTTGGCCACCTACATACATATATAAACAGTGAGCTAAAGCCCAGTGAATAACAACTGTGTAAAGGGGTTAAGAATGAATGTCCTTTCAGTAATTAAAATAGTCATTTACATCAATAGATCAGTTATTTAGAAATCATAACAGCCATACGTGGTACGTCCAATAGCAAAATAGTACAGTAGGTCTTAATAGACCGAACAGTCAGTTGATGGCCATCAAAATAGTAAACAGTAGTAGTTCTAAACATTGGAACTAACAAAGATCTCTGTAACAGTAGCAGTAACAGTAACAGTAACAGTAACAGTAACAATAAGTTGCTATGGATGCCACGAGCACAGTTCATAAAATAAGACAAACATTCATTCAGTAAACAATGTCACTTCAGAAGGCAGTACAGTCTATCATTCAGAAAATAATTATAATTGAACATATCTTTACAACATTGTTACTCACAGATTGCTGGGCTATAGACAGGCTAGTCAGCGTCCTCGGGTGCCAACCCTACACAGTTGCAAAATGAACACACACTAAGTTACACACTTGGGATTAACAACTTAGCCCCTATATGGCTTGGTGTGGTTCTATAACTTTATCCTCATTAAGATGCCTTAAACATGGCCTAGGAATGCCTAGGATGGAATGAGAATGCAAAAATTGCACTTTAAAACACTTTTCAAAATTTGCTGAAAACAGAGGTCTCGCTCGAACGTGGATGTCCCCGCTCGAGCGAACATGCAGACAAAGAGGCTCCGCTCGAGCGTGACTTCCCTCGCTCGAGCGGACTGCAAACTCATGAAAAATTACTGGTTGCACATTTTTCACGCTCGATAGACGCTCGACCCACGATCGAGCGTGAGACTCAGACCCTCGCTCGAGCGCAGATTACCTCACTCGAGCGGACTGCAGAACACATGAACTTCTGGGCATATGCATTTCACGCTCGAGCGTGACCCTCGACGCTCGAGCGAAAGTGCATGTACTCAGAGTGTACACTCGAGCGTGAAGTCCTCCGCTCGAGCGTAGATCAAAAATCTGGAATTTCCATATTGATCCTCAAGCACAAAACTCAACCTCTAAGCTTCAAATTCGATTTTTCTGGGCTAATTTTCTGGAAAACACTCAGGAACCCATAATACAACATGTTTTAAAGATCATTTTACAAAATCAAAGCCCAAAAGTATGCCAATTGAACACCAATTTCAATGAAACTTGAAGAACAATGCAAGAACATAACATGCATGAGTTCCTATGAACTCTAATGCTCCAAAACATGATCAAATGCAAGATTGAGCTCAAAATCATGATGAATTCATGGACCACAACTAAAATATGAACATGCATGTGAGAACTTCATGGGAAACAACCTCAAAATTCTATGATATGGACATGCATGCATGAATTCACTCTCCAAAACAATACTTTAAATTAATTCTTGACTCTAATCACTAATTCTTCATGAACCATGCATGTAACAACTCAAATTCATGATTAGAAGGGTGAGATTCCTACCTTAAGTCTTGAATTCCAAGTGTGTTAGGTCAAAAATACAATTCTCCTTGAATTCCTCTAATTTCAAGCCAAAATCTAGATGAACTCAATTTTTCTTCCAATTCCCTCTCTCTCATGTTTGGTCTAGAAGATGGATGAAAAGTGGTGCATCAAACATATGTAAAGTGTAATAAGGGTTGGTCTTGAATTAATCCACTCAATGGCACAAGTGTAATTTACCTAGGTCCAATTAGTTTGACATTGTTTATTCTAATTTAATCATTCCTAATCAAATTTTAATTAAACCTACCATAAAAACATATAAATCCTAATTAGCATAAAACACTAATCAATTTCTGATTCGGTCGTCGATAAGGTTTTCAATTCGCAGTTCGAAATCAAAACATGAACAGATCATTCAATGACAAACAGATAGAAATGCAATTAAAGCAACACACTCATGCAATCAATTCAGGATTTCATCTTAATCAATTACTTATCATGCTTAATCACAATTTAACGTTAATCAAAGGTGAGGGTTGTCACAATACCGAAGATAACATCAAAACTAGTCATATCAAGCAAAACACATGCAAATGGAAGTTGACGACCGGTGACCTCTATGTCACAACCCCGACACCCCTGTTTCAAAATAACCTCACCACCAATAGGTGACTCTACACAAATAGGAGACGCTAACTATGCCAACCCCAACCCCAAAACTGATACAAATGCAGATGAAATAAATGAAGATGATGCACCCGTATCAATCAACACACTAGAAACTGAATTGCAAAACAAGTAGGTACCTCTTACTACAGAAGAAGTAGGTACAAGTTCTGGCGCGGTAACAGCATACATGCGCCCCGTAGGCCTCTGATCTACTTGCTCACCCCTCAGAGCGTAAGACTGCTGCACTGACTGAGCCGAAGAGGCTCCCTGATTGGCCCTCGAGGCTTGTGTTGACTGTGCAGGCTGGTGACTCCGTGTCTACCTCAAACCAGACGCACTAGATGTGCCACCCAACTGAGGAAAAAACCTCTTTAAGAGCCCCGCCTACCCACACTGATAGCAAGTGAGCAGCTGGCCTTTTCCCTGACTCTGGCCTTGAGAACAAGCCGAAGACGAAGCTGCTCGCTGCCCTCCTCTCCTCTACGAGCAAGCTGGAGACTTGTGGCCCAATTGACCACATTTGAAACAAGCCACATCTCCCTGACCACCTCTCCCACAGCCTGAACTCGGTACTAAAAAAGTGGACCTAGACTGAGCTTCCTGGGACGACCGGGGGTTAGAACCCCTTTGTCTCTTGTTGTCCCCCTGGTTATACTGACTCCTCTTAAAGCCCATCATTCTCTCCTCCTCTGCATGCATGAAAGTCTCGAGATGGGCTGCAACCTCCACAAGGTGCCCATAGTCTCTAATCATGGATCTGACCACTCTAAACATGAGCCCGGTCCTTAACCGCTTCTCGAACTCCAGACAGTGGCGCTCCTCGATTGCCACAAACTCCGGTGTAAACCTAGACAAGCTAGTAAAGGTGGCTTCGAACTCTGCCACTTGTGTGTTCAACTACACCAACTTGGAGAATTGATCCCTCAACTTCTCCCTTTCTGTAGCAGGTAAATACTTGTCCTGGAAGGCGTCGACAAAGGCCTCCCAAGTTCCCCCAATGCGTCCCCACGCATACTTCCACCATTGACCCGCGTCTCCCTTCAGTTGGAAGGACGCCAAGGTCACTCTCAAACCCCCGTCTTCGATGCCAAGCATCTCAAACGTCTTCACCATCTGTTCTAACCACTCGTCAGCCTTCAGTGGCTCCTTGGGATCACCCAAAAACTCGTCCAGATTCAACCGGAAGAACTCTCTCTTCAAAAAAGATGGCCTTGTTTCAGCTACGTGGGCCTAGACTTGATTCTCAGCCCTAAGAATGTCCATGGATTCCCTCAATGCTCTGGCCATTTCGCGGGCTAAGGCGTCCATGGCCTGTTGACCAACCGGTTTGGCCACATTGGCCTGACCAACCCCTTCCTCTTATTGCCGGAATATCATCCGGTATTGGCGTCTCCTGCCACCTAGGCCTACCACGCCTACCACCACCACGTCCACGTCCTGACATCCTAGTAAAGGTAACGAAAGACATTAGCACATTTACAAATGTGCCGAAACTAATTCACTCACATCCTAATACGATGGACCACTTATGTTCCCACTGTGTATGCATTCGTTATATGCATTTTAACACATAAATACTATTATATTACTCAAATATATTTAGAATTTCATTGTATAAATGTATATTCAAATTTGTTATGGTATGAGACACACTCAGTATAAATTTACTTTATACAATTTAAATTTCATGAAATTTAAGTACTCATAATTTTACTCAAATAAATAGTATATGAACAACATTCATTTTTAGTATGAACTAGCATCATATAAGAGGTGAATTAGGGATTATACAATAGTTTTTGCAAAAAATATAGCTACAGTGTTAGAAGAAAAAAATTACAAAATCATTGAAAATTTTATGATTAATATTCATAATTTTTTTTCTCTAATCTATAATTATTTTTATTAAGAAAAAAAACCCAAATATGTAATTTTCCCATAATTGTTTGGCTATAAATTATAACCATACTAAAAAATCAAATTTTTTTTTGAACTTACTTTTGTCCTTTTTCAATTTTAAGTCAATTTTTTTTCCCTTATAAGTCTATCGATCAAACAATTCCAAAAAATTAATAAATTGTCAATTTCAAAAGATATATATATATATATATATACTGACAGACAATTTTATGTATAAAATGAATATATCTTTTTGTTAAATGTTTAGTCAAATAATATTTTCCACACAAATATGGGGTCATGGCCTCTTCAGTCTTCTCCTAATTTCATTCCAGACTAAAGTGATGATGATGAAGAGAGAGAGAGAGAGGGAGAGAAAGAGTAGTCACTTTGGAGATAAGGACTGAGGGTTGCTGCTGTGCCTTATGGTACAGAAGTCCTACTTTGAGGTTCCATAGAGGCATTTTTTGACTATATTTTGATGATCTGAACCGTTCATATTGTGAGGTTTGTCGAGTATATTATTCATATAAAAAATCAAGTTAATCGGATATCTGTAACTCCATGATCATGTCTTAATTGTTTTAATAAAATTATTAAATTCATGTTAACCGTTTATTTTTTGAAAAACAAATGTGCTCTTATTATGAGGCTACAAATGTCCAATTTACTTGATTTTTTGCATGAATGATCTATTCGACGAACTTTATAGTATGAATGGTTTGGATTATCGAAAAACACTCGGGACACGCCCCCAATGGACCTCACAGCAGCCTACTGTGCCTTAAGGTACAACAGGAACCCCAACTTGTAGAGGCAACGTTAGAGAGGATTAACTCTCGAAGTCTTTTAAGGTGGCCTTTGATTCACCGCTTTTGCTTTCGCTTTCGCTTCCGCTCTGCTAAGGCACGTTTCATTGCTACTTCTGTTAATTTATGTTTTGTGTCTTCTTTGATTTTGAATTTCTCCACTTTCCTCCACCACTGTCCCTTGCCACCGTCGTCATTGATATCAACATCGACTCAAACTTAGGTTGTTGAAGCGACATAGTACCATTTCTATTTGAAATGCTCTTAAGCCTGTTGCTGTTGTCATTACCGTAGGAGTACTGGCTTGGAAGCATTTTTGTTTCCTCTCTGTAACTACTTTTGGAGAGAAAAAGAAAAAGAGAGAGAGAGTTAAATAGGCTAGTAGTTAGAATATAGGATACATATGGGCGCGACAGAGAAATATTTCAATTAATGAGGAATTAAAGGAAAGAGAAAACAATTGATAAATAAAAATAGAAATAATTAGAGAGAGATACCCAATTAATGTTGTTTGTTAAAGAGAGGATGCACACTATCTAATCTAAAATAAATGAAATAGGAATGCTGATTTGCTAGTGATAATAATAAGAAAAATGTATTCTTACAACAAATTTAAATAAAGTTTAGTGGGTTTTATTATAATATTTTCTTAATTAACAATCAATTTAGTGGGATTTTTTATTTTGAAGCAATAGGACCACATAACAATCTCGTCATTTTATATTATTTTTTTTTTGTAAATATATATGTATATATTTATTTGTATAACATCATATCATATATATATTATTAAAAGTAGTGTTTTTTCCGTGCTCAAGTGGCACGTTATGTGGGCTTGCTTTTGTCTAAGAAAGTCACATCAGTATATATTTTCTTAATTACATATAGAGTTCTACACAAATCTAAACCTAATTTAAAATATATTAACTCTACCTATTTTATATAGACTCTATTTGACAAATATTTATTTTACATATAATTTTCATGGTAAATTGAGATAATTCACAAATCCAATACCAATTTTGTGTTTCACGTTTTTCTTCCTAATCTTTCAAGAGTATTATTATTATTTTTTAAATGTTAAATTGCCTCTCTTTTTTTTCTTTTTCTTTTTTTTTCTTTTCTTAGCAACTATATTGTTACAAAACTAAAAAAGCACAAAAACACATTGTGTTTTTTTTTTTTGGGTTAAGATATAATGTTAGTAAAGGTATGTTACAATTTAAAAGGGCTATCACTGATTCATCATCTTGAACTATAAAACTTTTTACTCATCGTACCCTAAGGCGTGACCACATGCCACTCGGCCACAAGGGTCTCAGTTAACTTGTTTGGTTTTCAAATTGAAAAATTGTTTGTAGATTTTTTGTTTGATTTTGCTTTTATTTTTGTTGTCTTTTGTAAACAAATCAAGTTTAAAATATTTTAAAATTCGTGAAATTTTTAAATAAAATTTAAACAACTTAATACTCAACTCATTTACAATCCTACCATCAACGGAATATTATTAGTTTGTAATATACATGTTCCCGGTTCACATTGTGGACTAGACAATGTTGTTTCGTTCTTAGGGTCCATCACAGGGTCTACTTAAATGATTTGATCTATTTTAAGGCGAACTTCACTTTACTCTCTTGTGGTTTGGATCATGTATGGTTTACCCCTTTAACGTTTGAAAATAACCAAATAACTCCCACGTGGTTTGTGACTGAAGTTAAACATTCCGTCTAACTTAATAGCAAATGTGAAACATGTGTTAAACATAAGGGAGTTATATGATCATTTTCAAAGTTCAAGGGAGTAAATCATACATAAAATAAAGTACAATGGATTAAAGTGCACTTTTCCTTCAAAACAAATGACGAAAATACAAGGCTATTTTAATCTCTTCATTAAATCGTTAACGGATGTAATGGCACACTTCAATTCACAAACCACAAGGCAGTTATGTAGTCATTTTTAAATGTTAAGGAGTAAACTACACATGATCCAAAATATAGGGAGTAAAGTGAAGTTTACTCATCTATTTATTTCATTAAGTAAGGACAACAATTAAACTAATAAAATAATCGTAATCATATAATATTTTTAAAAAATTTGTCTTAAAAGCAGTGGATGGTCCAAAATTTTAAAGTTATATGAAAAATATTATTAAATAGTTTATTTATAATTATCGAATCAATTTAATTTTTAAAATGAAATATATATATATATATATAATACTTACAAAATAAAGTTATCAAAAATTAAGGGTGTATTAGTGATTTTGTTGAGATTTAAAGAAAATACGTCAAGTTCTACAGTTTTGATATAATTATACTTATTTTATTTTTAATAGGGTTAAATAGACAAAACTAATGTAGATAATATGAAAACACAATAACAAACAATGACTAATAAATTACTGATGAAAAGGAAACTAAATATATGTGAACTAAGGTGTCCATTGTGATTATGCCAAAATTAGCTTACTAAGTAATTTTCTTCAAATCTGAAAAAAAAAAAAAAAAAAACATGGGCAAATTACATCGGTTTAATTTATTTTGACCCTTACATTTTCAATTGACCCATTTTTGAGATTTAATTTTAAATTTATGTTCATTTGGTCCGATTAATAATGTTGTTAGAATTTTTGACAAAAAATAATCACTATAAGTTTGTTGAGATTGCACAATTTTATAGTTTTGCCTCTAAAAACATGACAATATCAATTATGTGCGAATTTTTATTAAAAAAATACAAACAATTATAATCAATGAGACTAAAATGAGACACAATTATAAATTTATTATCAAAATTAAATCAATTAAAATTACGAGAATAAAATTAATATAAAAAATTAAATATAAGAATTATTAGCATAATTATCAAAATCGGGATTTCACAACCCAAGCAACACTTTCGAATCCAAATTTGGAGCGGATAGAATCCTTGTTCTTCATGGGTGATTATTCGGTAGTTTGAGAGTACGATCACATAGTGCTCTATGATGGTATGATTGGTGGAGAAGATGAAGTATTAATTATTTATATTGAGTGATTAAGGAATATAATGGGACATAATTAATGATAATTGGTGAGAGAGTATGATCACGTGATATTCTGAGACTATCATATAATTTTCCGTTCTTCACAAATACTTCGTAAATGTTTTGGCGTGTTGAGGAAGGTAATATTTTTTGTCGCCGGATCTGAAACAATCTAACGGACAGTAGAAAGCCCTAATGGCTGTGGCGGTACTATAAAACTAGAGATGCACAGAGCTCTCCCTCTTTCATTCATTAAAGTTTGCTCGTTAGTTACGTATTAAGGTTCGATTTATCTTTTTGTTCATCATCAAAAATTAATCGTTTAACATATATGTCTCTGATAAATTCATTCAACCTGATGGGTTACAATGTTGCCATAATGCAATTTTAATTGCAATTTGGAATTGTTTACTTTGATTTGAGTTCAATGCTGCTCCTTTGATTCTTGTTTTAATTCTGATATATGTTCGAAAATAATGATTTTCGACAACTTTAATTCGAAATTAAAGTAGCACACAGCCGTCTATTAAGGTAGGTGTACGGGGAGCAAATATTCCGGCAAGCCCGTACTCCTTTCTTCCAAGCTCCGTTTCTGTCCGATCACCTGAAAGCACAGCGGCGGTGAGCTACCCGACGGTGTGTGGCCAGAAAACCCCCTCCGATGATCAAGTTAGCACACACCTTGGGATAGAGAGAGAGGGAGGAGAGTGTTTGAGTGTAAGAATGCCTTACAAAAGTGTTCATCTGTCGCGTATGGGGGGCGCAGACATGCTTATATACCCTTCTGCGCCCCAAACCTGCTCCCAATGGTCTCTCAACACGTGGCCCTGCTATCCCATCCGTCAGCACAAATCCTGCTGAGCATCACCTAATCTCAACTGCCCGCTCACTCTACTGGGAGCTCGGCAGCCGAGCTACACCATCTTGTCCGCCGACGGCCGTGCTATGCTTCATGTCCAAGCACTCCACAAGTTGAGCTCAATGAGGACCGGGCTTCCTGCCGAGCACAGAACAGCTCGTGCTTAACTGTGGTCGGCCTTCCTGCCAAGCAACCAGGTACCTCGGCTGACGACGCCTTTCCGGGCGCCGGTCACTTAACTTGACTGGCTTCGCCTCCGCCAAACATGTAGCTCGGTCAAACATCCTTGGCCCAACACTTGCCCGGCCCACATCTGTCCGGCAAAACTCTGTCCGGCCTAAATCTGTCCGGACCAGTACCAGATCATTAATCTCCCTCTCAATTGCCCCTTAATTTCGTCCGCGCGAGCCTGACTGGGATTACCTATACTTACCGGGATAATCTTTTCCTCGGTCCGCGGTTCGCAGAATGGCGATCAGGCCGGTTATCATTCTTGGCTTCAGAACTTGCCCGGTTCAACTTCTCGGTTGGCATTCCTGCCTTCAAGACCAGCCCGGTCGACTCCCCGGTCGTCGCCTCGTCTGACCTTCCTGTCGCTTCGGCTTGCCCGGTCGTCGCCTCACCTGACCTTCCTGTCTCTTCAGCTCTGCCGCTGCAATTAATGGGGACACGTGGCAAGCTTCCACTGGTCCTCGAGCAGCCAACCCAACCGCCTCGCAAAATTTGAATTTTTGGCGGTCTCACCACTCCTATATACATGCCCCCCTCCCTCTTCGATTCACTCTTACTGACCCATTGCCATTCCAAGCAATCCAGAGCCCTTGCCTATCATGTGCCGTTCCTGAACTCGAGCTCGAAGGAGAAGAACACACTGCCCTATCTTGGTAAGTCCTTCAACTCCTCTTTTATTGTCATTTTCTTAGAGATTTCACACATTAGGGCATGAAAACGCAGCTTTTAGGACTTGGGCACCTAAAACCATCCCAAACCCTCCAATGTTCATGGTGTTCTTCATTTTTCCTGAAGAACACTGAAGAACTGGGGCAGACCGGGCTCCTGGTCTTCATTTGATCCAAAGAACCAATATAACCGAGCAAATAACATGTTTGTCTCAACCCCAGCAAAACCGAGATATCAAAAGGAATTGGTCGCTCAACCGGGCTAACATCTGGTCCGCTTGGGTGACCGAGCTCCTTAGTTAGCTTAGATAACCGAGGTGGTTTGGCACTCTTAATGACCGAGCTAAAGACAAGCTCACTTCGCGCGACCGCGCTCACACTTACACTTGCCATCCTTTTCCTGCAGAGTCCAAGGGGACCACTGTCCATTCCTGAGGCTCTCAAGACCGAGCAACAACCAATTACCACAGTGCCAAACCCCTCAGCTGACCTACCCTAGGCCGGCTACAAATGGGGAAATTCCGCTTCCTAGTGGACACTCCGGCCGCGCTGGCTGCATTCAGAGAGGAGTACGGCATCCCGGCCGACGTCCATCTCGAACTGGCAGAAGAGGAGACAACACCCTGGGGCAGACTAGACCAATGCCCCTTCACCGTGCTGTCAATCGTAGAAGGAGGCCTTCGCTTCCCGGTCAATCCTCTGATGACCGAGTTCCTGCACCGGACCGGGCTAGCACCCACGCAAGTGTCCACCAATACCTACCGAATAATAAACGGCGTGCACGAGCTAAACAACCGGCTAGGCATAAGCTTAGGTTTAGCCGAGATTCTGCGCCAATACACCTTAGGGCACACTGGCGATGGCCTCGCCTACTATCTCAAAATTAGGCCGGGCAGAGAAAAAATTGTGACCGGCACACCAGACAAGGACCTGCACGACGATGATTTCTTCTGGGTGTCTGGCAATTATGAGACAGCCCCGGTACCGGGCTGGATCATAAGCAAAAACTTCGGTAGTACATGTAAGCCGTGCAGACTTGCTCGGTTAGCATACATTTTTCATTATCCTGTACTTGACCATTTTTCTTGTTTCTTTTGCAGCAATTCAAGCCTTGCAAGCCAACTACCAATTCCCCAACGTCGAAGCAATCAGGACCGCGCTCCGCTACCGCGACCAAGATTGTAACCAGTTGCTCAGCTACACCCCAACATACAGATACTCTGCTCCCCGCCGGAGTAAAGTTACAGACTTCCTCCGCGCTCCTTCACCTCCTCCAGATCCAACTCTGCCTGACATTCCGCTGATCCGGTTGACAGAAGAGCAAGAGATGGCCAAATGAAGCCGAATAAAAAACCTGCTCACCGCCACATCAGCCGAGATACCGAGCGTAGTCATCTGTTCGCCAGCCGTCGGTCAATCAAGTGCCGCCGTGGTCGCCTTAGCTTCTCCAACTGCCGGGCAGTCCAGCAAAGAAACATGCCGAGCTGGCAAAAGACCACGGGCAGATCCCTCCGCCGAGCTCGTCGCCGAACTAACAACCGAGCAACCTGCCGACACGGTCAGCCCCATCCCAGCATGGCGGCCGCAGCTGAAGCACCGGGGCAAAGAGATCCCGGCAAATGCTTCGGTCAAAGGCGACAAGGAGCACTTGCTTGCCTTCGACCTCTCAAAGGCTCTGCTGCTGCCCAGCGACGTGGTCGGCAGCGACCACGTTCCTGACACCCGGCTGGTCAAATCCACCGTGAAGTCCATGACCAGGGTAAGAATTTCAATCTTCTGCTTCAATTTTCACAAGTGTTTGCACGGTTTCTTCTCTGATCAGATTCTCATTTTGCAGGCCATCTAAAAGCAGCACTTGGTATGGAGCGCATCCACAGACTTCGGCAGAAGGCGAGTGATACCGCCAGCCAAGTCGAAAGCCTCCAAACCGAGCTTGGCCGAGCAAAGTCCTCGCTCGAAGCCGCCAATTCCGACAACAACAGGCTGCTCGGCCAACTTGAAGCAGCCGAGAAAAAGAAAGACGAGCTCCAGGCCGAGCTTGATGCGCTTAAGAAGTCCAGGAAAAAAGACTGCGAGGACGCCAATAACGCCGGCTTCAACGAAGCCGAGGAAAACTACAAGAAACAAGTCTTCGCCACCCAGGACATTTACTTCAAGGCTGGATGGAAGGCTGCCTGTCAACAGCTCGGTCAGGGTCCTGACACTGACGTGTTTGCCTCTCCACCGGCTGTCTTCTTACCGACCTACCTCATTCCATATGCCAATGACGTCTTCAGCGCGTTGCAAGCTGAGGCCGAGGAAGGACTTGAAGAAAAGGGCGAGGCAGACGCTGAAGGAGAGGACCAAACTGAACAGGAGCAGGCCGGCCAGACTGGGACCGGTGTCCAGGACCAAACTGCCACGGTCAACCTGGAGGCTGATGAGGAATTCCCTGATCTCTCCCCCCTAGCTTAGGTTTCTTTTTTCTGTTTCTGTAAATGTAACCGGGCTAAGTTCCCCACCTTTTGTATTAACTTTTTATCAATGAAAAGCTTTAATTTCATCAAGTGTTTGCACGGTTGTCTTCAACTTCTAACGTCAGCAGAACATCTCGGTTTAAATCATAATTAAACAATACACTTCTCTAACCGGAGTACCCATCTCGGTTGGAATAACAATGTCGATCAAAACAACAATGTTATCAACCGAAATAAATCATCTCGGTTTAGACAGCAAAGTTGAACAAATCACCAACTTTTTCAACCGGAGCGTCCGTCACGGCAGTAAATCTCGGCTAGAAATAACTAAGTTGAACAAAACATCAACTCTTCCAACCGGAGTAAATCATCTCGGTTGGGAATCCTAAGTTGAACAAAACATCAACTCTTCCTACCGGAGTAAATCATCTCGGTTGGGAATCCTAAGTTGGACAAAACACCAACTCTTACAACCGGAGTAAATCATCTCGGTTGGGTTAACTACGTTGAACAAAACATCAACGCCTTCAGCCGGAGTAGATCATCTCGGCTAGAAATAACTAAGTTGAACAAAACACCAACTTCTTCAACCGGAATACCCATCTCAGTTGGAAACAAGTACTTTGAACAAAACGTGAATTCTTCCAACCGGAGTAAATCATCCCGGTTTTTACATTAAAACAACAATCTGAATGCTAAAGCAAAGACACTTCTATATATTGACAAAAAAGAAATACATTCTGAAGTGTAGGGCAAAAAATTCCTTTGCACAAAAAGAAAGCTAAAGCTAAAAATAATACAGTTTGAGGTTGGCCGGATTCCATGGCCGGGGTATTGCTCTACCATCCAGATCCTCCAAGTGGTATGCCCCCTTGCCCGCCAGACCGGTTATCTTGTAGGGTCCTTCCCAATTTGTCCCTAGTTTGCCTTCACCTGGCACCAGGGTGTTGCCCATAACTTTTCTCAAAACCCAATCACCAACTTTGAACGACCTGGGGTGCACCGTTTTGTTGTACTTCCTAGAGAGCTCTTGTTGGTAGGCGGCCACGTGGATGAGGGCCTTCTCCCGACGCTCTTCCACTAGGTCCAGTTCCAGGGCAATAGCCTCGGCGTTCAGCTCGGGCTCAAAACTTTCACTTCTTAGGGTGGGCATGCCAACTTCCAAGGGTATGACCGCCTCCATGCCATAAGCCAAAGCAAATGGAGTTTCCCCGGTAGATCGCCGCGGGGTTGTTCGGTATGCCCAAAGGATGCTGGGTAGTTCCTCAGCCCATTTTCCCTTTGCCTTCTCCAGTCGCTTCTTCAGCCCATCCAGAATAGTCTTGTTTGATGCCTCGGCTTGACCATTGGACTGCGGGTAAGCCGGAGTGGAGTTGTAGAATTCAATCTTCAGATCCTCACAAAATCCTCTGAATAGGCGACCGTCAAACTGGGTGCCGTTATCAGAGATCAAAATCTTGGGAGACGCCAAACCGCGTGACCACATTCTGCCAGACAAACCGCTTCACGTCTTTCTCTTTGATTGTCGCCAAGGGCTCAGCTTCAACCCATTTCGTGAAGCAATCTGTGGCCGCAATGAAGAATTTCCGATTGCCCGGTGCTGTGGGGAGTGGCCCTACTATATCTAGCCCCCACATGGCAAAGGGCCAAGGACTGGTGAGGGGAAGAAGTTCCCTGGCAGGCTGATGGATCTAATGGGCGAATTTCTGGCATTTTTCGCACTTGCGGACATATTTTTGTGCGTCAGCCTGCATGCACGGCCACCAGTATCCCTGTGAAATAGCTCGGTAGGCCAAGGACCTGCCCCCTATATGACTGCCGCAAATGCCTTCGTGAATTTCGTACAAGAAGGCTTCCACGCTACTCGGGTGAACACACTTCAAGTAGGGACCGGCGAAAGATTTTTTATGCAACGCTCCGGATGGAGAGTAACTTCACTTGGACTTTGTGCGCTTCTTTCTTGTCGGTCGGAAGAGTCCGGTCTCGGAGAAACAGAATTACAGGGTCCATCCAGGAAGGACCTAGCGCGGCGCAGAGTACATCCGTCTGCCCGGCTTCCTCAATGCTTGGACGCGGAAGGAATTCAATCAACAGGGGTTAGGAGACATACAATCTACCATTGAAGCAAGGCCGGCCAGCTCATCTGCCCGGCTGTTTTCTTCACGGCCAATCTGTTGAACTCTGATTGCCTGAAACTGCTTGATGTGTTCTCTGACCAGAGCTTGGTACTTTGCCATTCTGTCATCCTTTGCTTCGTAAATCCCAGAGACTTGGTTAACCACAAGCTGGGAATCACTGTACACCATTAGCTCGGAAGCCTTCATCTGAAGAGCGCTCTTGAGTCCGGCCAAAAGTGCTTCGTACTCAGCCTCGTTGTTAGATGCGGGGAAGCCGAGGGTGATAGAATGTTCAATGGTGAGGCCATCCGGTGAGATAAGAACGATACCTAGCCCGGCACCGTGACGATTCGACGCTCCATCAACAAAAAGTTTCCACATCTCCCCCACAAAGAGCTTCCAACATTCTGAAGGGTCTTGAGAGTTTCGAAGGGCGATAGGATCTCGGTCGCTCGGCTGCCCGGTTTGAAGTTCTGCGTTGATTGGTTCCACTTCAGCCCCCCTTGGTGATTCGGCACCGGACTCAGCAAGTTGATCTATAATGCCCAAGTCCGTAGGCAAATCACCAGGTTGCGGTATTATGCCGGCCGCAGGCTCTGTGCTGGGTGGATCCATTTCGTCCCCCCGTGGTGATGCAGTTCCGGACGGAGCAGGTTGGTCGACGGGAACCGACTCCATCATCGCATCACCGGTCGGTGGTGTTGTACAAACTGAGGGTGCTTCGGTGGAGCGCGCAAATTACGCGTCGCAAGTTCCACAAGGTTGTTATATCTCAATCTGGGTTGCATTCACCTCCTCATCTGCCGCGGCAATGTCGACCGAGCACACCGGATGGGTTCCAGGTGAGAACTCGGCAACGAAATCGGCCAAAGTTTGGGCCTTTATGGCTGTGCACGGCTGGAACTTCACATCAAACTGTCCCAATTCAACTGCCCACTTGAGAATTCGGCCAGAAAAGTCCGCCCGTTCGAACAAGGCCTTGAGTGGAAACTCGGTCATACGATGATGGTATGGGCGTGGAAATAGTGCGCCAACTTCCTTGAAGCCATCATCAATGCCAACGCAAGCTTTTCCAAAGGCAAGTACTCGACTCTGCTGGTAGCAAGGTTTTACTGACATAGAAGATTGGGAGGTGCTTGATTCCTTCAGCTCGGACTAGCACCGCACTGACGGCATGCTGTGAGACGGCAAGGTAAAGGTAGAGTTCCTCACCCGGCTTAGGTGTAACCAATAGTGGCGGAGAAGACAGATATTCCTTAAGCTCGGCCAAAGCTCGGTCACACTCTTCGTCCCACGAGAACTTTGACTTCAATGCCTGGAAGAAAGGGCGGCAGCGATCTGATGACCGGCTTATAAATCGATTAAGCGCGGCGGCCATCCCGACCAGATGCTGCACGTCCTTAGCCGAGCTGGGCTGCTTCAACTCTTGCATGGCTCTTATCTGAGTAGGGTCTGCTTCGATGCCTCGGTTTGTGACTAGGAAACCCAAAAATTTTCCGGACCCCACACCAAAGGCACACTTGGACGCATTCAGGCGTAGCTTGTGCTTTTTGAGAATGGCGAAAATCTCGGCCAAGTCGGACAAGTGGTCTGCTTGATGCCGGCTTTTAACCACCATATCATCAATGTAGGCCTCCATTGTCCGGCCAAGCAAAGGAGCAAACATCTTAGTCACCATCCTCTGAAAGGTTGCCCCGGCGTTCTTCAAACCAAAAGGCATGACGCGGTAACAGAAAGTCCCCTTGGAGTCGTGAAGGAGGTAACCTCTCGGTCAGGCCCATGCATGGCAATCTGATGGTAGCCGCGATAGGCGTCCGGAAACTGAGCCTGTTATGTCCAGCCGTCAAGTCCACAAGCTGGTCAATTCGCGGCAAGGGAAGCTATCCTTCGGACAAGCTCGATTCACAGTCTTGTAATCGACACAAACTCGCCACTTCCCGTTCTTCTTCGGCACCATGACCGTGTTGGAGATCCACCGAGGGTAGTGCACTTCCTCAATTGCTCGCGCCTCAAGCAAGTTTTTCACTTCCTCCGCAACTACCTCGGCGTGATGCAGCGCCGATCTCCTTGTTCGCTGAATGACTGGCTTCGCTCCGGGGAAGACATTGAGGTGATGGCAGATAAAACTTGGATCGAGGCCGGGCATGTCGTAAGGTGACCATGCGAAGACTTCGATGTTGGCCATCAAAAACTTAACCATTTCGGTCCTTTCTTGGGCAGTAAGGCTGGAGCCGAGTAGGAAAAACTTGTCCGGCTGCTCCATATCAATTCGCACCTCCACCAATTCCTCGACGGCTTTGTCCTCTGCCTTGGTGCCCACATCGTCAAGAACTCCCCGGTCTTCCGGTCCTTCTATCATTTGAACGAAGCCTTTAGCAGCCCGGCTGCCGTTCACTGCCACAAAGCACTGCTTTGACATGACTTGATCTCCCCAAATCTCCTCGATTGCCCCCATAGCCGAGGGGAATCTCATCACCTGATGGTAGGTCGATGCTACGGCTTGCATAGCGTGAAGCCATCCCCTCCCAAGGATCAGGTTGTAAGTAGAAGGCACGTGTAACACCCAGAACTCCACTTGCTTGACCACGGATCCCGCTTTGACCGGCAGGATATTCTTTCCCAAAGGCCACTCCGGCTGTGAGTTGAAACCAACCAGTGGCGAAGTTGCCGGAGCCAAGTCTGTCTCCCGAAGTTTGAGCTGCTTGAACGCGTCATAATACATAATCTCGACCGAGCTTCCCTGATCGATCAAGATCCGTTTGACATCAAATTCCTTGACGCGGAGTGTCACTACTAGGGCATCATTGTGCGGCGTCTGGATACGCTCTAAATCCCTTGAGGTGAAACTAATCACATCTTTCTCTTCGATCTTCCCTCTCTTGACCACAGGCTGCACCGACAAAACTTCCCTCATGTGTTCTGCCTTCTTGATCATACCCCGGAGCTCGCAAACACGCTCCGGTTCCACTATGCCGTGGATGACATTGATAACTCCTTGTGGTGGCGCATCTCGGTCATCCTGTCCCCTGGGATCAACCGGAGCCTGGTTCGCCTTTACGCCCCCATCAATGTAAAGGTCTAGGTGTCCGGCCGCGACTAGCTCTTCCAAGTGTTGCCTCAAAGGCAAACAATCCTCAGTCCGGTGGCCTCTCTCCCGGTGCAATGTGCAACGATACCGCGGATTGTAACCCTTCTGTCCATCGCCCAACTTAGCCGGAAACCGGACATACTCCTCGTCTCGGATTTCACTAAGTATGCGATAGATTGGAATCTTGAAGACCGTGGTTATGCCAGTCCTGGCCTTCAACGTTCTGTTTGCATCTGCAACGTCATCTCGGGGGTAGTCATCCCGGTCATTCCGACGTCCTCTACCCCGGTTTTTGCGATTCGAGCCACGGTCCGATTCCTCTGCTCGGTCACTTGAGCAGCTGGACTCCTGCCCAACTGCGTGCACTTTGCCTGCTGTCTTCTTGTCTGTTGCTACCAGAGTTGCCTTCACGGCAGACGCTAACGCATCATCCTCAACTCGGATGTGCTCGTTGATGCGTTGCATGAGCTGGCCCATGGACGTCGGTTGGTGCATGGTAAGCGAGTCCCGCAATCTATGTCCGACCAGGAGACCACGTTTGTATTGAGTGATTGCAAGGTTGACCGGGCAATCTAAGATCTCGTTGAAGGTCTCCCAATATCTGGAGTTGTATGCCTTCAATGTGTCGCTCGGTTCCATCTTGACACTCAGTAAGTGATCCACTTCTTTTGGTGTTTTGGTGTTGGTTTTGAAGCGCGTCACAAAGGCTTCGGCCAACTGATGCCACCTCTCTATACTCCCCTCCGGCAGCCTTTCAAACCACTTCAAGCCTAGTTCGCCCAAACTTGACGGAAAGATGAGGCACATAAGAGCATCATTCCGCCTATGTCCGGCCATGACCTGTCGGAAATGACTTACATGCATGTAGGGATCGGTCTTCCCGTCGTACAATGTGAACTTTGGCTGGTGGAAGCCCGACGGGAGAGGTGTTGTTTCTATTTCCAGGGAGAAAGGGGTGACGCTCAGCCTCGCCAAGTCTGAATCTACATGGAGCGGCGCTACTTGGCGGGGTGGAGGCATTCCGACCTCCTCGCTGGCGCGAATTCCGTAGGATAGCCGCTGAAACGCCGGCACCCTTTGAGCCTCGCGCCGGCGAGCTCGCTCTTTTAAGACTGCCCGCAAATCTTCTGAATGAGCGGAATAAGAGTACCTCGACGTCGTCGCCGGACGTGAAGGCTGGTATGTGCTATCTTGCGCGCTGGACTTCTCTGCATGCACGTCGGAATCACCAACCTTGTAACTTCTAGTAATAGAAATAGACGGAGTTTGTCGCTGACTCTGACTGCCTGAACGGCGGGGTTGGGTGCACTCACTGTGGTCTCCCACTCCAGCTACACCATTCCCTTTGACATGCCGCTTCAGCTCTTCCATCTCTGCCGCCATTCGCCGGATGACGGCGTCCTGGTCCTTCAGCTTGTGTTCTAGACGTCTGGCGTACGATTCTCTCCGTCGCCGATGACCGTCGGGACTCCGTGAATGACCATGACTCCTACAGCGCTTATCTCGCGCGTCTCCCGACTGTCCTCCTGGGAATGTCTCCAGGTTCGCCATTGGAATGATGTCGGGATGCCCCTCTCTCCGTCTGCCTGACTCCGGAGTAACTCCGTCGATGGCGGACAACAGAAACTCTTCGTTGTTCGCCATGGTCGGCGATCAGACGAGCGTGGAAGACAAGGTTTTATCTGCAAGATTCCCACAGACAGCGCCAATTGTACGGGGAGCAAATATTCCGGCGAGCCCGTACTTCTTTCTTCCAAGCTCCGTTTCTGTCTGATCACCTGAAAGCACAACGGCGGTAAGCTACCCGGCGGTGTGTGGCCGGAAAACCCCCTCCGACGATCAAGTTAGCACACACCTTGGGATAGAGAGAGAGGGAGGAGAGTGTTTGAGTGTAAGAATGCCTTACAAAAGTGTTCATCTGTCGCATATAGGGGGCGCAGACATGCTTATATACCCTTCTACGCCCCAAACCTGCTCCCAATGGTCTCTCAACACGTGACTCTGCTATCCCATCCGTCAGCACAAATCCTGCTAAGCATCACCTAATCTCAATTGCCCGCTCACTCTACTGGGAGCTCGGTAGCCGAGCTACACCATCTTGTCCGCCGACGGCCGTGCTATGCTTCATGTCCAAGCACTCCACAAGCTGAGCTCAATGAGGATCGGGCTTCCTGCCGAGCACAGAACAGCTCGTGCTTAACTGTGGTCGGCCTTCCTGCCGAGCAACCAGGTACCTCGGCTGACGACGCCTTTCCGGGCGCCGGTCACTTAACTTGACTGGCTTCACCTCTGCCAAACATGTAGCTCGGTCAAACATCCTTGGCCCAACACTTGTCTGGTCCACATCTGTCCGGCAAAACTCTGTCCGGCCTAAATCTATCCGGACCAGTACCAGATCATTAATCTCCCTCTCAGTAGGGTTATATTTTCTTAGGTGAGAAGATTACAATATAAAAATAATGAATCAAAACTATTGAGTTGTGAATGAGAATTTGTCTCATAAAGTGGGCATTAACAGAAGTTGGGCTTGGGCCTAGGTTTGGACTTGGACTTAGTCTTAATCTTGATATGGATTGGCCTAAGCTTATGTATGTGCATGTGTTGGACTTAGTCTTGGACATGTGCCAGGTCATGCTATGCTGGACTGGGCTTGTCTTGTGCATATGTTTTAGACTGCGTTTGGATTGGGTTATGACCCAACACCCATATCCATTTTGCGACCCATCGAGTTTAAATAGCATTATATACATATTTAATTATATATATTATGCACATGGGAGTTTTGCACCTTTGTAACTGTAGCCCTAATGGCTAGAGTTAATAGCCATTGATGCTAGGTTTTATGATAGCCTTCATGGTTAAAACACTTTCCCTACAAGTATAGAAATGACCTTTTTCCTTCCAACTTAGATGTATGATATAGAAATATTTTTGAGATGGAAAATTTGTGGTTTTCTTTAGATAAAGTTAGAAATGGTTTTACACTAAAGAAATTTTTTCTATCTTCTTTTTGTTAGCCTCTTCTTTGGTTCTTGTTAGAGAGAGAGAATGCTGACATTGTCAAGTTCGCCAAAACTATTCGGAATGTGTTTCTGCATTAGCTAGTTTCGACCGTTATATATTTGGAGACAAATGCCAGCATACCTCCAACACCCATCGGGAGACGGTGAATCTATTTTAAAGAAACTGTAGTATCACACAAGTTTCGATTTGCATCTCATCTTTTGTTCTTTGCATATTATTTTGTATGTCTATGTGGAACTGTCTTGCAATATATGTTCATGACGTAGTCTAATTCATTTCTATATTTTTAGTTTTGTAATTTATTCTGTATTTCATTCTTTAATTAAAAAAAATCTATTTTGTCATTTCTATTTAATTTATTTTATATATTTTTTTAGTATTATTATAAAAAATTACCAACAATATATATACATATATGGCTATAAATAAGTTGAGTTTGAGTCAGACTGAATTTGAGAATGTTAAAATTCAAATTTTAAATGAGTGTAAGAGCATTCCCATCAGCTCCCTGATATTATTTTTTAACTAAAATAAAGAGTTCTTTTGTTAAAAAAACACTCCCAGCATCCAACCCCCAAATATAAGAGTTGTTGCAGTCGCTCCCTCAAATATGCATTTTCTTTTTTCTTAATTTTTTTTAAGCGCGGCTGCACATAGTTGCAATTTTTTTTGAAATAATTATTTTATTATTTAAAAAATTCACAATTTAAATTTAAAAAGAAAAAATTGTAGAAAAGTTCAATTTAAGGAGAGTATAAGACATTAGATCCAACAGATTTCTTTTATTGGTGACAGATCCACCCTTTATGATATAGTTTGGTGAGAAATTCTTTTATTGTTTTGGAGGAAATTTTATTTCCAATTTTATCTCTTATCGATCTGTTGAATTTTGTTGACTATCTGTTAAATTTTTTTCACTATCTGTTCAAATTTTTTTATTTGTTTAATTTTCTGACCATCTGTTTAAATTTATATCTATCTGTTCAAATATTTTTTATCTTCTTAATTTTTTGACTATATGTTTAAATTTGCAACTATCTGTTTAGTTTTTCCCCAATCTGTTCAAATTTTTTGATCTGTGTGAAATTCTATCTGTTGAAATTTCTGTCATAATTTTTATTTGTCTAAATTTTTTCTCCAAATTAAATCTATTTGTTTAAATTTCTCTACTTTTTTCCAATCCAGTTTTTCTATCTGTTTCATTGCTTTGAACAACCTAAAAACTTTCTGCAGTTATCTGGTGTTTTCATCTTATTATCCCTTAGTTTGTTTCTGGAAACAAAATGCATAAAAAAGTTATAACTTTCTTCATTTCTTAAACAAAATGCAATGTTGGTTAGCATTTTGGAAGTTCTAATCCTTTTGATTCTAGCTTTAAATAAGCAAGAAAAGTATATCCAAAACACTAAACAAACATTATTGAACTGTGATCTACATAGCAACACTCTCCACCAATAAATCCTAGTTTCAAACCCAACATTTTTTGAACTGTGATCCACATAGCAAGGACATGTAACAAGGCATACCACACAACCTGAGTTCCAGCATAGCAATGGCAATGGTTTTTGTGTGGTCAGTATGGTCTGGTCTTGGTCTCATCTTCTTGTTAGGCATCTGAAAGCTGCTGCTATCTGCACTCAGTGGATCTGCTGTCATGATAATTAGTTGGGTCAACATTCATATCAATGTTCTTCAGCATTAGTTGGTTCAGCATTTTCGTTGGTCTCTCACCAACTCTGGAGGTGCTTGCAAATGATAGGATGTGCTAGTTGGTGCCAACCTCATTGGGATGATCTAGCACGTTGTGATGCTATGCACCTCCCTTTTTCTTTTTTGATGTAATTCAATTGCTCTTTGTACTTGTTATTCCATCAATAAATTTCTTTTCTTGCCGATCAAAAAAAAAAAAAAAATGTAACAAGGCTTCTCCTTCACATCCTCTCTTTTTTGCCCATGAAACAAGTTCTAAGAACTGGAGCATTATCCACCTACATAACACACAGTTCAACAGTCTCAATTTCACAATCGAAACCGCAGATTCGACTCAGAAACTCTTGTTTAGATTTGGATAATCACTGTTCGATTGAACAAGAGCATGCCTATATATATATTTATATATGTATGAGAAAGTAGTGTAGGGAGAGAAAGAGAGATGATGTGTGCTTTTTGGACTGATCTGTGCTGTCTTTGGAGTGCTATGAAATCAGAATCCACATAAGAAAATTCGGAAACTCATCGATTTCCAAAGGGAGAGCTCTTCTTACAATCTTATACATAGAATCCAACAATGAATGGCGGTGGTGAGGCCAGATTATATTTCAGATCTAAGCATGCAACAACCAAACCTAGTTGAAGTTCTTCACCGAATTCAGCTTCGATTTGAGCATATCAGGGTGGTGGCCCGGCGGAGATAGAAGAGATCGGCAACAGAGGTAGATCGCTGGAGGAAGAAGGAGATGGAGCAGAGAGAGAGAGAGAGAGAACGACAGTTTTGGTTAGGGTTTGTTTAGGAAATAATATATATATATATACTGGGTTGTTTGGTCATTTTGTAAGAACTTGTCTTTATGGATAATATATTTTAAAAGAAGGCTTTTATTTATCCCTATATTTATTCTTTGGACCTCCATCTAGTAAAATAAATTCCCTTCATTTTCTCTTTGAATCGCCACCTTAATACCAACTATACCTCTAATTTTCCAAACCCTAATCTTCTAAGCTTCAAGCCAAAGGTTTCAAAAGAGGTACTTCAATGTGAAGCATTATGGACGTAGTTGTGCTAACTCAGGTCTGACTTCAAAGTTTGTTTTTTTGTTTTTGTTTTGTTTTTTCTTTTTTTTTTTCTGGGTGTTCCGTCTCTTTGAATCCAAATGACTCTAAGAATACTGTGGAAACAACTATTTAATTTCCAAACACATTTGTTATTTGGTTTACTTGAATTTTCTTGAGCTATTTCTTGGCAATGCTTGTTTGACGCGTTTGATATTGGTTTAGTGAATGAAAACAAGACTTGTAGTCCTCCTGGTTGCGTATTTCATCTACCCGGTATACATGTTTCGCATGCAGCTACCTAGTTCTTTATTGGTCATGTCCTGTGTGGCCTTGATGATGCCTTTGGATCAAAGATCTTTAATTATTTGGAATTCTTGGCAATGTTGTTTGAGGTTTTCGTTTCTTTTGTTTAATGAATGAATGAAACAAAATTTGTAGTCTTCCCTACTGGTTAGGATATCCAGTATCCAATACGTTTACATACCGAGTATATATGTATGCAGTTGTACAAATGCACGTACACAGTTCGTTATTGGTTATGTCATACTCTTTCTTTTGGTTTATAGTTAAGAAATGGACGAATTACACTAACAGTCCTTATAATTTGAAACTTGTGTCATTTTTATTCATGATCGTTTAATTGTAATATCTTTGACCCTGCATTTTAAATCTCTTTTCAAATAAGGACAATTGAAGACATTGTTACTCCATTCATATAAAAATGATGTCTTTTTAATTTATTTTCACCAATTTAATTTTTAGTTTCTTAAAAAAATCCTTTGAAACTAGATTTTGAAAATCAAACCAAACAGAACTTTATAACAAAAAAAGTTTCAATATTATTCATTTAAAAAAAAAAAGTCAGTATATTTCAAACAACATATAAGTTAACTAATACAAAATAAGTTATATTACTACTTTGCCCTTCAAATGGAGCAACAATATCTTCAATTGTCATTATTTGGAACGAGATTCAAAATTCAAGGTCAAATGTATCACAATTAAAAGGTCAGGGATCAAAGTAACACAAATCCAAGAATCAAAATAATACAAATCTTAAACTATAAGAACTGTTAGTCTAACTCGCCCTAAAACAAAATTAGTAGTCCTTTTTATCTATTTGTCCCTTTATTGGCCTTGCCAACTTGAAAGTATAAGCTGCTTCATTCACCTCTTTTCTCCGACCTCTTCCCCATCTTGGTTTCTTGATTGCCCGGGTTGTGCCTTCCCCTCTTTCCAAACCCCTTGCTATTAAATTTTAAAACAAACCTTCAATGTTTAATATGGATCTTTTTTTTTTTTTTATCAGCCAAAAAGCACTTTATTAATGATAAAACATACAATACATATGGAAAAAAATAAATAAATAAAAAAAAAAACATCAATAAAGAAAGGAGGTGCAAAAAGCATCAAAGTACACCCCCCAATCCCAACTAGGTTGACACCAAGGAGGATACCCAGTCATTTGCTAGCACCACCGAAAGTTGGTGAGAAACCAACAAAAAAAAAAGAAAAAGAAGAAAAGAAACACCAAGCAGCTTCAATCCACACAGCAGTAATCCACATAGGACATAAAATTGGGTTGAGCTACCTTAAGAAGAAACACCAAGCAGCTTTAATATGGATCTTGTTAACCAGTGTTCTAAAATAATAAAATTTCAAATTGATTATCCAGTTCTTGCAATATGTAATTTCATGCAAAATATATAATTATTTTAAATTTGTTGACCAATTGTCAAAAGCCAATACATATTTACTTACTGCGACATATGGTAAATTCAGCCTAATTCTTAAAATTTGAATACCCTGTGCACTTCATTTCACAGTTTGAACACCCAAACTACAACACTCCAAATTTCTGGTTTAATTCTGAAAAGGCAATACCCAAACAAAAAAGAATCAATGAATATAAGCAACGTTTGTTTGGGTAAACATGGCCTTACATTTAGCTAAAAAATTAAAGCCCAAACTAATAGTCTACCGAAAAGGGGGTGACATACAAAGTCTGGAATAAAGAGATGTTCAGACTAATTTTGGCTAAATTATAAAATTGATAGAATTTTGTCAATCCGAAGTGATTGCTAATCTCATGAAGACCAGGCATACCGAGAAAGAGCTTTTTCAGCACAAAAGAATCATTCAATTGATGAAAATTTATTGTAAAGAAAATAAGAAAAGGTTTATCAGCAATGGAAGCCTCTGAGCAAGCTGGATGTGTTCATAACATGCAAATTTTAGGCTACATTAGGGACATGCAAACATATCAAGACAATAGCATGCTCAACAAACAAGGGAAACAACTGCATTTAAGATCAATTAGAAAACAAAATTTAAGGATAAGAAACTAAAGCCTATTAAGATAAACCGGGTGCTGTAATTTCCCATCCAACACGAAGAAACACCAAAGCAATCTTTATGCAACTCACTCACCTATCTAATGAAATCCATAGAGATCGACATTTTACAACGAGAATAATACATAAATTGAGATAATGAAATATTCCAGTTGCGATGATGATGATGGTAATATTTTTGTGACATTCGTGGCACAACAGAAAACTAATCCCAGGCGTGCCAGAGAAATATTTCAATTAATGGGGAATTAACGGGAAGAGAAAATAATTTATAAATAAAAACAGAAATAATTAGTGAGAGATACCCAATTAATGTGGTTTGTTAAAGGGACAATGTCCACTACCTAATCTAAAATAAATAAAATAGGAACGTTGATTTGCTAGTGATAATAATAGGAAAAATATATTCTTACAATATATTTAAATAAAATTTAGCGGGTTTTATATAATACTTTCTTAATTAACAATCAATTTAGTAGGATTTTTTAATTTGAACCGATAGAACCACATAACAATCACGTCATTTTATATTAATTCTTTTTGTAAATATATATGTATATATTTATTTGTATAACATCATATCATATATATGTATTATTAAAACTAGTGTTTTTTTCATGCTCAAGTGGCACATTATGAGGGTCTGTTTTTTTCTAAAAGAGTCACGTCAACATGTATTTTTTTAATTGCATATAGAGTTCTACACAAATCTAAACCTAATTTAAATTATACTAACTTTACCTATTTTATATAGACTCTATTTGACAAATATTTCTTTTACATATAATTTTCATGGTAAATTTAGATAATTCACAAACTCAATACCAATTTTGCATTTCACGTTTTTCTTCTTAATTCTTTCAAGGGTGTTATGATTTTTTTTTTAATGCTAAATCGCCTCTATTTTTTTCTTATTTTCCGTGCATTATTCTATACTCAATACCAATTTTATATTATTCTAAATTATAGATTTGTCATTTAAATTTTAGAGTGATTCTATATATGAAATTATACTTTATTTCCTACATTATTTTATATAATTACAACTCACAAGAGGAAAAAAATTGCACAATAATGATACTCTCAAGGAACCTCCAAAGTTTGAATTTATTGCTTAAGTTACTTTTTCAATTGTTGAACAGTAAGTTCTTTTACTTTTTCACATATTAAGATGTATCTATCGTTTATAAAAGTGTGAAAAACCTACCATATTCTTGTAGACACCCCATTTTTTACAGCTCTTAAGACTTTGGCGCCACTGATTGATCACTCAATGATGAATGTGTATGCTTGTCGAATCCTTAACTTCCTCAGCAAGAAACCTCAGTTTTGAACCCTCAAACGTTGTGCCTTGTTTTGGACCAAAACAGTGTTTTTCAAACCTAAACATCCTGGGACCTGCAAACTCACTAGTGTGGACTGTCGGCCACTAGTATGGACTGCCGGTCATTATAGTGGCCTGCCGTCCACTTGTGTGTTTTTTCAAATATTTTTTGCCAGCTATCCCCCCATGTGCATGCACTATTCCAGCTGTATGGATACAGATATTTTCGAGATAGACACATGGTTTTCTATATATAGATGACCTCCCCTCTTGGTTTTAAGGTTGGAAAAATTGAGGAGTGAGAAAATATTTTTGGAAGAGCAAAATTCTCTCTCTTTACAACTCTCTCTCTTTCTTGCAACTTACATAGCCTTTGCTCAAACACTCTAAACCAAACCTAGAGAGTTCCTTGCTGAGGTGATTTGGGCTTGAATTTTAGCTCTTAAAGCACTTGAGAATGTGAAATTGGTGGTTTGTAACTCAAGGGTTCATTCATCTTCAAGAGGTATACCTTCTAGTGCTTTTTGTACCATCTTTACACTACTTGTTTTCTATCATTTCTTGCTATTTTTGAGCTGTTTATTACTTGTGTTTTTTGGCTGAAACTTGTGGTTTAAGGTCATTTAAGGTAGAGGGGTTGATAACCCTTCTTTGAACCTTGCTTGCAAGGGCTTTGCCCTTGTGTTTCCCACCTTCTCATCACCTTTTTTTGAGCTTTTTACCACTAATTTTTAAAGGTTTTTTAAAGGCAAAAATCATGTTTTGAAGTCCTAAAAGTGGAGGGGTTAGCCTCCCCATCTTGTGTTTGTCTACTAGTTTTAATACCTTAATATTTTAGCTATTTGTTTTAGTTGTTTTTGTCTTAATTCCAGCACTTTTGTAGACTGTTTTAGGACTGTTTTTATGAGCTAGCTTCATTCATGCTTTGTATTGTAGGCTTGTAGTGTAATGGTCCTCATAGGTTTGGTGGTTTAGGCCTTAGCCACCAATCTATTTGAATTGATAGTGTTTATTTTTTGCTTTCCATACTTGTATTCATCTCTAATCACTGCAACCTCCCTCATTTCTTGACTTTTTCTTTGTTTTGAAAGTTATTTCAAACTAATTGCTTGTTTAAGCTTGAGATAGAGGTATTGTGCTTAATGGTTTAATCCCTTTGGGGGTTCATTACCAACGGCATGGTGTCTCTCTCATGCCTAAAACAACTCTTTGTTTGATGCTCATTTCCATTAGAGGACTTAAAGCTCATTTTTGGACTTAATGAACTAATGAATGGATGGTAATTGAAATGAAGTAATAAAATTGGAATTAAAAGTGATGCAAGATAATAAAAGGTTTTGTGTTCAATCGAACGTTAATTGAACACATGGAAACTTAGGTCATTTCATACTTGCTAGTGATGAAATGATTAAGGTTTCTAAGGTCAACCACTTCCCTCGATCAATCCATGATATGGAGGAGGTTTTGTTGGTCTTTTGTTATCCATTTATTGAAATTGTGTCCCTTGGTTCATAAATTGTCACGCAACGAAATTACGTCGATTGATGACTTGCGAACCAAACCTACCCCTTCTTTGACCTGTTTGCTGATAAGGAGAGGCAGAGTGGACAAACATCCCCTGAGAATACTTTAGTTTGTGCTCTGTTTGTCCTTGGTTGCTACAGGAGAGAACCAACATCAGTGGCCGGTAGGCCACTTTTATTAGACGGCAACCCACTATTAGTGGCCTGCCGGCCACTACTTCTGGGTTGCCAGCCACTTTTTCAAGGCAGGAAGTGTCTTTTTTCCAGCAGAGTAGAGCAAAGGTTGAGGTAGAAAAACAGTGCAATTTTCCAACAGTGCAACAGAGGTATTCTGGTAACAAAACAGTGGGCTTTTTCGAGTGGAAATCCGCGTGCATGCATAAGCATTCCCCACTTCCTAGGGTTGATTAGTTAGAGTAGTTAATCACTAGCTTAGTTATTTCTTTGGTTGTATTCATGTTGTTAATTTGTAAGTTCCAATTATAATAATTAGTTAGAATAGTTAGTTAAATTTTGTTGTTGTAATAATTAATTAATTAGCTAGTGTAGTTAATTTATTTTATTTGGTTTGTAATAGTTAATTAGGTAAGTAATTAGCTAGTTCATTCATTCGGACCCTCTTGTGCAAGGGTCAAACTTGTAATAATGTTTATGTATTCTAACCCCACGTCTTTCTCCCTTTTATTTACTTGCTTATGATGGGTAGTTTAGAACATCATGTTTATTTTAGCATACTCCATGTTTGCATCCACTTGTCTTGCATGCATCGAGGCTCGGTTTATCATTCTAACAATGTATTGTCGTTTAAAATACTTCTTTGAAAAGATGATTAAACCACATGATATCAAATTGACTCACATGACATAATTAGTAGTCAAGCCTATTAGTTACAGGCCGCATGTGTTACATTAGTCACGTTGTATTAGTTAAGAGCATGCATGTTTTCTAACTGTTTTGTTTCTTTTGGCTTGCCTTGGAGTACTAGGTGAGCATTTTTGTGCTTTAGCATTGCATGAGTATAATTGTTGCCATGTCTAGCGTGCTTGCCATGAGGCTAATTGCTTAAGTGATATAACTCTTGAATGCCTGTGGATGAAGGCTAAGTTGCTTAAATTGTAATAATTTGAGTAATGTACATATGAGATCGCTTTTTCAAGTGATACATATTCGAAATAATTTTCAAACAAACATGAATCAAAGTGTTCCAATTTTTGCAAATTAGTCTATATTTGTGTGCAACACATAGTAATGCTAGCCTAATAATCAAAACAAGAGCATATAATGTAAATAAGATTCACATCATGATTAATAGAGGCCGATCTTTGATCGGGCGAGTAGGGTGCTCAATTCATGACCTTCTCCTCTCGTACCTAAGTTCCCGAGCCGAGACAATCTTGGTGATGACAGACATGTGGCCTTTGGCACTAGTCATGAGTTTCCTAAATTTTCCAAAATATTTAGATGGCAACTCTATATCTGGTAAAGCAGTCCATTTTTTACATTTTGATTCAAAATTGATTTTCCAAATAGATTTGTCGGATCTGGACTCTTTGGTGTTTATCTATTTCACATTGCACTTGTGAAATCAAATTCAGAATCACGGGAGTCCGAACTGTTGGGCTAGTCGTATCCCAAAGAAGCACGAAAAGTCGAGCTACAATTTCTGGCGACTCTGTTGGGGAATTAGAGAACTTGACTTGAAATTCATGATGTGAAGTTTTATCTACATTTATATGTTCTTTGCATTGCATTTGCATTGGTGCGCTTAAGTCACTGTGTTTGCCATTTGCTATTCCTAGACAGTTTGCCGGAAGCTTGCCCAAAAGCTTGCCAAAAGGATGACCGGTCGTGGGCTTTGCCATGATGGGAACACAACCCTTGAATTTGAACTACCGCTGTACCGTTTGATCCTCCTTTTATTTCTCAGTGTTACGTATGAGAGGTATATTAGGTAATCTTGCTGTGATACCCCCTTTGACCATTTGGCCTAGCTGCATATAGAAAAGCCTTAGTAACTGTTCCAAACTAGGACAGGATGCTCACCCAAAATGCAAGAATGCATGAAATTGCTTGATTGAATAGTGAAACCTAATTCATGACAAAACTGGGACAAAGTAACCCTACCCCATCATAGGGGTGTTTTGGCTCTCTCTTAACTGGTACGTGCTTTATAGTGAAATTGTACAGGAATGTGCATAGCAGTTGCAAATTTGGTATCTGTTTTGGGGGCAGAATTCAGTGTGGAGTACAATCCTACAATTTTGATCATGTCTGTGTTGATAATATCTTAGCTGAGGTGTTATGCGGTTTCTGATTACTGCTTTTTTGCTTTATTTCTTTTGCCAGGTAGTTTAAAACCATAGCTTCAGAAAGTTCGGATATCCCCCAAGTACTCTGGACCCGAGTCAGAAGACTTTGTAAAGCTGGGGATCTTGTTCGGGGACAGCCCGTGTTTACCTCACTCCCACCGGTTACAAGACGGAGGAGAATCAAACAGAATTCACCAGTTCAATTTTTACAGCAATCACCCATTAACTCACCTGTGTCCAGTCAGGTTTGGGAACGGCAATCTACTTCTAGCCTAGCACGAGATCATTCACCTATTCCAATGGCACAGTATCCCCCAGTCAATGTGGAAGAACTGATACACCATTTGCAACAGACAGTTGAAACCTACAGCAAGATGCAGCCCGTCAGGCCAAGGTTGTAACCAGGTTACAACAACAGCAACCACAGCCAGCTGCGGCCTCTACATCCCATGCATTTATCACAAGTATCCCAGCACCTGGAGCCACTGCTCATACTGCCAATGTTCAAGAAAACCAGGGCAATCCAGCAAAGCCAATCCCAGCAGAAGCCTCCAAAACCCCTATTTATCAGACCGAGGCTCCGTTCGAGTTCGAAGTTGGCCCAACTGTACTCAAGGTTAATAAACTGGAAAAGTTGTTCAAGAGAGCACAAGGGGTTAACTCCATCCCGGACATAGAGGACGGGTATACTAATTCTGCAATTACATTGTCAGATCGGTTTAAAATGCCGCACATTGATCGATTCGACAGTTCCGGAGATCCAATGGTTCACCTACGACTATTTTTTGATATCTTGCGGTCGATGGGCTTAACTAGACTACAGAAGCTATCTCTTTTTGGTCGCACCATGTCGGGTATAGCGGCCATTTGGTATGGTAAGTTGGAAGATTCTGTCAAACAGAATTGGGAAGAGATAGCCGAGGCCTTTATTGCGCAGTACTTGTACAACACACAGATTGAGGTCACAACTCATGATCTCGAGGCGACACGCCAAGAGCCGAAGGAGGGTTTCTTTGAATTTGTAACAAGATGGAGAGCTAAAGCCTCGATGATGACCACGAGGCCTTCTGAGAAAGATCAGATTAGGATGGTCGTCCGGAATCTGCATAGTAAGCTGCTGCAAAAGATGATTGTTCTACCTCTGTTTAGATTTACAGAACTCCATGAAATAGGAATGTAAATTGAAGATGCCATAAAGCAGGGGCTTATTACAGATGAGAAGGAGCCGGCAAAAAGGCCGTTTGTTCGTAGTTCCAATACTACTGGGGGTAGCACAACTGTGAGGCCGTCAGACGTAAGTGTTGTCACCACAACCAAGACTACCGACCCCTTTGCCAACACAAGCCCACAAACATCGTCCAACCCTACTCAATCCCAGAGGATTTTCAACCAACTGTACATGACTCTCTCTCAAGCCATAAAGGTACTAGTCAAGAAAGGGCACCTCAAACCTTTAGAACCCCGCCCACTGCCCGATCCTTTTCCACTCAAACACAATCCCGCAAAATACTATGCATTTTACCAACAGTATGGTCATGATATTGACCAGTGCTTTCGATTGCATCATGAGATTCAGGATCTCATTGACAACAAGTTGATCGCTCCGCCTCAGAAACCAAACGTAACCACAAATCCACTCCCAGCCTATAATCAAGTCCCTCCATCTCGAAATCTTAACCTAATCCATACACTCACCACCTCTTATGACCCCAACATATACATTACTCCCTCCCACCTACCAAAACCGACGTTGTTCATTCCGAAAGGCGCAGATCTATGCATGATGGACACGTTCAAACCTCAACCCAAGCCTGTAGTGATGAGACTTACAATGGAAGGGAAGTCGACCTTGGAGGAAGGTACTATGTTGTTGCTAGAGTGTCCTGAGGACTTATCTGATAGGGTGTATGATCCAAGTTACTACATTGTGCCAACTGGTCAAATCAAGCCTGAATTGGTACTGCCAACCTTAGTAGACATCAATGTGGTCAGGAAAGATGGCCCGAGCCAGGGGTTGGATAATTTGGCAGATCTCGAAGAGGATTTAGACAACCTGTAGTTCTTTGATGAGTAGGATCAAGGAGATGTACATATCGACTGGTTCGACTTGAACGGATCAACTAACAACATTGGATGGCTAAGTGATAAGCCAGACTAGGAAAAAGAAACTGAAATGAAACCAAAGGAAAAGAAGCAGAGATAGCCGTAATAGCCGGAAGGGCTGATGAGAAAGGAAAGTTACCGGAGAGCGTTGGTGTGGAAAACCCAACCCAGGAAGTGGGCGTTATGAACGCCGTAGATACTAAACAGGAAGCTGCACTGAGCCAGTTTGAACAAGAAAAAATTGAAGACAACTGGGAAACTGTAAATTCACAACACCCTGTGGGGGACACCTATGATGTGAAGGTGATACAAGCAGAGCCAGACAACTGTTTGTCGGCCGTTGAGGGTAAATGGTGGGACAATAATGATCTGCATCTGGCCCATACTGAAGAAGACTGGGGCAATTACATTCCGGACAATACATGGTATACCGAGAAAATAGACTATCTGACAAGAAGTGGGTGGTATTTTAAGCCGCCGCACTTGGATCAAGCAGAGGCGTCTGGAAAGAACAAGGAAGCCGAGAAACAGAAGGAAAAACAACTAAAAGAAGATGCAGTATTGAAACAACTCAAGAAAATTCAAGCTGACATCTCCATCTGGGGTCTTCTCATTGCCTCACGAGTACACCGGCAGGCAATGCTGTCGACAATGGACAAGGCTAAATTGTCCATTGACACCACAACAAGCAGCTTATGGGTTTGGTCTTTCCAGGCAGTGCCAGGCCAACGCTTACTTTCTCTGAAAAAGAGTTGTCGCTAGAGGGCTCAACTCACAACAAACCGCTGTATATATCTGTAGAATGTAGGAAGAAATAGCTGCCGGTGGTGTTAGTAGATACCAGTTTGACCATTAATGTCTGTCATTCCCGTACCGCCTATGCAATTGGCCTCAAACTAGCGGACTTTGTTCCCACAGCCCAGGTAATACGAGCGTATGATAACACAAGTAAAGAAGTCATGGGCACAGTGCAAGTCAGAGTCCAAGTGGGCCCAATTGAGCAAGAGGTCGAGTTTCATGTCTTAGATATGCCGGATACCTTCAATTTGCTATTAGGAAGGCCCTGGTTACACCATGTAAAGGCTGTCTCATTCATTCTCCATCAGATGTTGAAGTACCCTCATGGGGGAGGAGTGGCAATTGTTTTTGGGAATTCATCCATCCATCCGCCGCTAGAGGTGACCACGCCAGTACTAGAGATCAACCATGGCGACGAGGACGTATTCCTCTCGGAATTCACTCTAGCTGAAGCCAGGGTAGTACAGACCATTCTAGCCACAAACCAAGGCATGTACGTCAGCACAAAATCTATCTATTTCATGAACAAACTACAACACGTTCCAGGAATTGGGCTCGAAAGGAGTGGTCGGAAAGGTGTTGCAGCACTGACAAATGTGCCACATAACCCACATGCCTTTGGACTGGGTTATGTACCCACCAAAAAAGACTGGATCAGAAAGAGGGAAGAAATGAGAGGCAGAGCCAAGGCCAAGCAAGCCAAAAAACGTTATGAACTCATCCACAGGCCAATCCAGGGGACACTGAATGGCCGTTTTGTTTGGGAAGGAGAAGACTTCCCTTTTTGTGGCTTTCCCGAGCTTTGGGTAAATTCCTCGAAGCAACTCATCCCCAGGTTCGAGATCTTCTTTAACCATCAGCTACAGGATAATGATGATGAGGAAAGGGCTGAACTAAGCATCAAAGCTAAACTGAGCACAGAAGGTAACTCAGATGACAGTGAACCTGGAGTAGGGGCAGCACTAGCTAGTCTCCTAATAGATCCTGCGGCCGACCTAGAGAACTTGGAAGATAACTTTACTATCTCCATGATCGGGAAATAACCAGGTGTGAACCCAACCAGTGGCATTTTGGATGCATCAGGGGCACCACATCTTACCTAGCAGCTAGAGGAAGGCTATCTGTCCAGTTCTGAATCGGGTGATGAGCTAGAATCTTATTCCACTGAGTCTGTGGGGTCAGGATCAAATTCAAGTTCCTCTGAGTCTGAGTCTGGTATTTCTGGGGGTGGTAACCCGGACACCAAAGTCCTGTCTAGGTCTTTATTCAGCTTTTCTTTTGAGTCTGTAACCGAAGATCTGGACCTTTTGAATGAAAACTCGGCAGATTCTGTGTACTTTTCTGTGTCTTTGGTTTATTGTATTGACCAAGATTTTCAAAATTTTAATGAAAACGAAGGGGAAGAAACTCCTCTGGCTTTGAAAAACTTGATTAATCGAGAGGTTTACTAAACCCTGTGCTGATGAAATCATTATCATTAATGTGGATGTTGAGAAGGATCCACATCTGGTCCAGATCGGGTCTATGTTGTCTTCGGAGGAGCCCGAGCGTTTAATCTCTTTATTAAAAGATTTCAAAGATGTTTTCGCGTGGTCCTATGAAGACATGCCTGGAATCGATCTTGAGATTGTACAGCACCAGATCCCTCTTGACCTCGAGGCTTGACCAATCAAGCAGAAGTTACGTGGAATTCGTCCAAACTGGGCGCTAAAAATCAAGGAAGAGGTCACCAAGCAGATCGAGGCAGGTTTCTTGTTAGTATCTGAGTACTCAACTTGGTTGGCCAACATCGTCCCAGTACCGAAGAAGGATGGCAGAATCCAGGTGTGTGTAGACTTCCGGGACTTGAACAGAGCCAGTCTAAAAGATGACTTTCCTCTTCCACATATTGATGCGTTAGTGCATTTCACTGTGGGCCATGCATTGTTATCGTTTATGGATGGGTTTTCCAGGTATAACCAAATTCTGATGGCACCCGAGGATAGAGAGAAAACCGCATTCACTACGCCGTGGGGGACCTATTGTTACCGGGTTATGCCATTTGGTTTGAAAAATGCTGGAGCTACCTATTAGAGGGCCACGACCACCATTCTGCATGACATGATCCACAAAAAGGTCGAGTTGTATATGGACGACATAATTGTCAAGTCCAAAGAACGAGAGGGCCACTACACCACGTTAAAGAAATTCTTTCAACGGATCAGGGAATACAGATTGAGATTAAACCCACAGAAATGCACCTTCGGCGTAACAACAGGAAAAATGCTGGGCTTTCTGATCACACAGAGGAGAATTGAAGTAGATCCTTCCAAAATCAAGGCCATCTTAGAAATGCCACCACCAAGGACTGAAAAGGAGGTAGTGGCTTTCTGGGTAAAGTGCAATTCATAAGACGGTTTATTTCCAAATTAACCTTGACTTGTGAACCACTATTTGGTCTCTTGAAGAAAGGGAAGAAATTTCAATGGGATGATCAATATCAGTTTGCCTTTGAACAAGTTAAGCAGTACCTCCAAAATCCACTTGTGTTATCGCCGCCAGAGCCGCTGAAACCTCTAATTCTGTACTTGTCAGTAACAAACACGACCATGGGATTCAGGAATCTAAAGATAAGGTGGAGAAATAATCCATCTACTACTTGAGTAAGAAAATGTTAGACTATGAGACCCGATACACTCCTTTGGAGAAAGCTTGCCTAGCCTTGACATGGGCTATCAGGAAGTTGAGGCACTATTTGTTAGCTCACTTTGTAATCCTGGTTTTGAGATTAGATCCCATCAAATATCTCTTTGAGAAACTAGCGCTTACGGGTAAGCTAGCTCGTAGGTTACTTCTTCTTTCCGAATTTGATCTCAAATATGTCACCCGCAAGTCGATCAAGGAAAGAGCTGTAGTGGAGTTCCTGGCAGACCACCCGGTAGAAGAAGATGAGGCAGTGGAATACTTGTTCCCAAATGAAGACATTCTGCAAGTTGAAGAGGAAACTTGGACGATGTACTTTGATGGAGCGTCCAATCAGTATGGTTATGGGATAGGTGTATCACTGATAGCACCCAATGATTCCCATATACCCTTAGCCTTCAAACTCCGGTTCAAGGTGTCCAACAATGAAGCAGAATATGAAACGTGTATTGCTGGTTTAGAAGCCGCCCTAGAACTAGGGGCAAGAAGGTTGGATGTCATTGGGGACTCAAACTTGGTCGTTTCTCAAGCAAACGAAGACTGGAAAGTCAATGAAGAGAAGATGAAGGTTTACCATCAGGCCCTGGATGTTTTAATTTCGAGGTTTGAAAAATTGACTTTCACGCATCTATTAAGAGAGAATCGTTAATGCTTTAGCAACTCTATCTTCTGTGGTAGACATCTCACTTAGAGTCCGGATGCGTCCGATTATCATCGAACAGGAATACACGCCGGCTTCTGAAACTATTGTCGCGATAGATGAAATGAAAGACAAAAACCCCTGGTATTACGATATTTGGAACTTTCTAGAAAATGAGGTGTATCTACCAAGGGCAAATGCCAAGGGCAAATAGGGAATATGGCGTATGGTCATCCAATTTATCATCTGTGGGGGTAAGCTGTATAAAAGAGGTCATCTAGGAATGCATAAACTGTATGTGGAAGAAGAGGAATCGAAGCGCCTTATGGAGACTATCCACGGCAGAGAATGCGAGGCGCATATGAATGGTGTGATGTTAGCCTGGAAGATCCTTAGACAAGGCTATTATTGGTCCGCCATGGAGGAGGATTGTATTGGTTTTGTGCGGCGATGCCACAAATGTCAAATCCATGCCAATCGCATTAATATTCCACCGTCAAAGCTTTACAACATGACTTCACCATGGCCTTTCTCAGTTTGGGGAATCAATGTTATCGGTGCTGTCTCGCCAAAAGGGTCGAATGGACACAAGTATATCTTGGTGGCAATTGATTAATTTATAAAGTGGGTGGAAGCTCAGTCCTATGCCGTGTTGAAAGCATCGCATGTGGCTAAATTCATCAGAAACAATATCATCTGCGGGTACGGAGTCCCGAACGAGATTATATCAGATAACGACTCCCACTTCAAGAAAGAGGTGATAAACTTGTAGAGAAATACAATGTGGCTTTTCATAAGTCATCCACATACAGGCCACATACCAATGGAGCTGTTGAAGCCACCAATAAGAATATCAAGAACATCTTGCAGAAGATGGTTGAGATCTACAGGGACTGGCCAGATAAATTGCCATTCGCACTCTAGGGCTACAGAACCTCGATCCGGACATCTACAGGGGCAACCCCTTATTCTCTCGTCTATGGGATAGAAGCCGTTTTGCCAATTGAAATTGAAGTCTCGTCGCCGCGAGTTATGGCTAAGTGTCAGATAGCGAAGGCAGACTGGCAACAAAGTAGATTTGAGGAGTCAATGTTGTTTGATAAGAGGAGGCTAAAGGCATTGTATCATGTTCAGGGTTACCGGCGCAGAATTGCTAGGGCTTTTAATAAGAAAGTTAAGTCCAGGAATCTCAAGGAAGGCGATATGGTACTGAAAGACAACCGAGCTCCTATCCATGACCCTAGGGGCAAGTTCAGACCCAATTGGACTTGTCCTTACATTATCAATGCTATCTGGTCAAGAGAAGCAGTTATTTTCATGGACTTAGATGGCCTGGAATTTTCACAGTTGATCAATATGGACAAGTTGAAGAAATACTATCCCTGATAAGCTCGCTAGGCCGAAAACCCGAAAGGGCGACCTAGGAAAAAGTTAGAGCACAAAAAATTAGAAATAAAGAAAAACTGAGCTTGCAAGGTTAAAAGCCCTAAAGGGCGACTTTGGCAAAAGTTAAAGAGCAAAAGGAGAAAGTTAATATTCGAGTAAACCTGAACCGAACTACATAAAAGTTAATATTCGAGTAAACCTAAACCGAACTACATAAGGCCTGATTCCCATCTTTGGGATACGTAGGCAACTTCATCCTGAAGTTCAGCCGTAACCATCTCCAACTCAACTATCCTGTCCATTTTTTTAATCAGGTCATCTCTGTTCATCATCTGTTAGTTCGGTTGTTATCTTCATTTTGGGAAGAAAAACTGGTTACAATGCAGAGTAGTAATGGTATTCAAGCAGGGGTAGTTATGATTTGCCGATTTGGGGTTGTACATCTTGAGGATCGATTCTATGCGTGTCAGGAAGTGATCATTTTCAAAAATGGTTTTGGAAAGTTTTAATAAAAGTTGATTTTGTTCAAAATTTTACCTTTTACAACTTAGACCATTTTTTGGACCAAAAAGAAAATTTTTAGTGCTCACAACTTTAATTTCATTGATTTCAACACAAATACATTCTCCAACTCTCCGATACAAATCAAAGTTGCTTTTACATCATAAAACTTGAAAAGAAAGGTCAAAGCAATAAACTAGAGGCATAGGCGAGTCAGGTGCTCCTGCATCCTCTGCTCGTGCTTGCAAAAGCTTCTGTAGCCAAAGTGGCCCCGGCTTATGCCTCTTCCTCGAGTCGAGCCAAGCCAAGCCAAGCACTCACCAGAAAGGACATGACTGAAACTAGGGGTAGGGCCAGAAGCTCTCTCATCCTCCAGGTAGCAAGGTACCTAGCCAGGTGTGAAGCACAAATCGAGAATAAAGTCGAATATTTTACCCCCTCCTCTAAGCAAGTCTGATCATGTCCAAACTGGCATCTGAACCGGAAGGAAAAGTAGAACACGCAGTGCGTGAGGCCAATCAACTGTATGCCAGGCTTCTAGGTCATACTGTAACTCATCTCAGTCAGATTAAGCTAGGGGTAATGCCAAGCTATGTCAGCTACAGACCTGCTGCACATCTAGTTGCACCACCATCCCTCATTGGGAAAGTCCACTAGTCGCTGGCAAAAGAAATAAGGTCGAACTGAATACTTGGGACAAGGGTCCACCACCTTCAGCTTATCCATGAGCCATACCTGGGAAGGGATGAAAAATAAGAGAGATTAAAGAATAAAGAAATGTGCGTGGACAGAAAAGTAAAAAAAGGGTTTTGAGAGAAGATAGAGCATGAGTGCTGAGTGATGTGTGAGGCATATATCAAAAAGGGTGGGAAACAATACCTAAAGAAGTAGTGGACTCCCCGTAAACCTGGTGGTCTCTCGCCGATGAAATGCATCTAAGCCTATCAGGGTCTCGGCCAGCGCCAAGTCGATATAACTCTTACCTTTTTTCAAACATTGGACCACTTCGATCAACCGAATGCTGGTTCCGCCATAACTAGGGGCAAGAAGGAAATGCGCAAGCATACATAAATAGAGCGCATGTTGCCGAAAACCTCGCCAAAGAGGGTCGCATCTATCACTGATGTTAGAAAACTGATGAATCAAGCTGGGTACATCTAACTCTCCGTTATGGGCCAAAGATCAAGCTTCGTGCAAAGTGAGCCCACCCATCTATCCCAAAGCCTGGGCGTGACCAAAATGGGGATAAGGCATGATTTCCTCATCGCGTCAGGTTTCCATCAATGCTCAAAATTCTTCAAGATTCGGGACATTTCCTGTGTTCCGAAGCGAAATACATGCGTAATTGGGTCCCAGCATCTAGCCGCGGCATGAAAGAACGAAAAGCAAAGTGGAGTATTGCTTAACGAAAAAAGCGTATTTATGCGAAAATCTTGAAAATTTACCTTTTCCATGCCGTCTAAAGTGGCTATCCAATCCGTGAGCTTCTCGGCAAGAAATATCTCCATTTGTGGAAGAAACAGCAGCAAAAATGAGGTTCTTGTGAAGAAATCACGAAGAAAGACCTTTTGTAGAAGATAAGGCTGTGAGTGGAGGCCAACTGTCAGCTGTCTAGTGGATCCCTCACAAGTGGCCGACAACCTACTTTTAGTGGCCGGCTGTCCACTTTTTCTGGCATGCCGTCCACTTATGGGTCTGGCAGTTTTGGCAATCTGTTTTTGTCTTGGTCTTTATGTTTTGAGGTCTTGTTTTGAGTCTTTTGGTTTTAGCAAGTGTGCATATCTGTGTTTGAGTTGTTTTTACTTTATTTATCGAGTTGTATTTTGTATTTTGGTCGTTGGTTGACTCATTACCCGATTGAGAACATCATGACAATACAAGTTTTATTTTTGGTTCCAAATTCAATTTTATTTTTCATTCTGCAGATGTGGTGCTCGTGATACAAAAGCAATAACTATTTTCATAAAACTGCAGGTTTTTCCCCCGATCATAGTTTTTACAAAAGAGAGTACAAGTTTTCAAATGCAAAAGTAAAAGCCTATTTGAAGCTATACATGTGCTAAACTACTACAATAAAAGAAACTAAGAAAAAAGTACAAAAATCGGCACCAGTCATCTCAAGCTCCAAAGGCCCTCTTCGTCCTCTTCCTCGGAAGGGACTCAGGGGCACTGTCTCCGTCAACACCACTATCAAAATCAGACTCTGAGTCAAAGCTGGCCTTGGCATCATCTCCGCTCCCTGCCTTAAAGCCAACCTTGGCGTCATCTCCGCTTCCTAACACCGAGCCAGCATCATCACCCCCGCTCTCAAACAACTCAGAATGTCAGCTCACTGCCTCCTCAAAGTCGCGGGTCTCGGTATCATCCCCGCTCAACACGAGCTCGAACTCGCTACTTTGGCTCAAAGCACCCTGCTTCTACCTCGACCTCGACGATCATCTCGGCCACGTACTGGGGCCTGTCTACCTTTCCTCCTAAACGCCGGAGAAGGTGCTGCTGGTGCCACTGCTGCTGGTGTCCTCGGTACAGATGGGATTTGGAAAACAAGTGTCGACATATCAGATACAATGTATGAATACAAAATGAGTGCAAAAAGATACAGTATGAGTACAGTATGTCAGTGTAATGAATCAGTGCAATATGAGGCAGCATTGAAATGTATGTGGAAAATAGAGTAGATACCTAGATACCATGGAGATCAAGCAATGTCTCTCTCTTTTGCACCATGCTAATCAGAGAAGCAACCAGCTGGAGCAGGCCCTCCGTATACTCAGTCGATGCCTGCAAGTACATTTGAATGATCAATATCGGGAAGAATTAATATATGAAAAGGGAAAGTTCAATTACAAGCTTTAAAGTTTGGTTCATACCTGAGGTTTTGTTGGTCTTTTATTATCCATTTATTGAAATTGTGTCCCTTGGTTCATAAGTCGTCACACAATGAAATTGCGTCAATTGATGACTTGCGAACCAAACCTACTCCACCTTTGACCTATTTGCTGATAAGGAGAGGCAGGGTGGACAAACATCCCCTGAGAATACTCTGGTTTGTGCTCTGTTTGTCCTCTGTTGCTGCAGGAGAGAACCAACATCAATGGCTGGCAGGCCACTTTTACTGGACAACAACCCACTATTAGTGGCCTACCAGCCACTACTTCTGGGTTACCAGCCACTTTTTCAAGGCAGGAAGTGTCCTTTTTCCAACAGAGCAGAGCAAAGGCTAAGGTGGAAAAACAATTCAATTTCCAACTGTGCAACAGAGGTATTCTGGCAGCAAAACAGTGGGCTTTTCAAGTGGAAATCCGCGTGCATGCATAAGCATTTCTTACTTCCCAGGGTTGATTAGTTAGAGTAGTTAATCACTAGCTTAGTTATTTCTTTGGTTGTATTCGTGTTGTTAATTTGTAATTAATTAATTAGTGTAGTTAATTAGTTAATTCCAATTCATAATAATTGGCTAGAATAGTTAGTTAAATTTTGTTGTTGTAATAATTAATTAATTAGCTAGTGTAGTTAATTTATTTCATTTGGTTTGTAATAGTTAGTTAATTAGGTAAGTAATTAGCTAGTTCATTCATTCGGACCCTTGTGCGAGGGCCAAACTTGTAATAATGTGTATGTCTTCTAACCCCACGTCTTTCTCCTTTTTATTTACTTGCTTATGATGGGTAGTTTAGAACATCTCGTTTCTTTTAGCATACTCCATGTTTGCATCTACTTGTCTTGCATGTATCGAGGCTCGGTTTATCATTCTAACAATGTATTGTTGTTTAAAATACTTCTTTGAAAATATGCTTAAACCACATACTATCAAATTGACTCACATGACATAATTAGTAGCCGAGCCTATTAGTTACATGCTGCATGTGTTGCATTAGTCACGTTGTATTAGTTAGGAGCATGCATGTTTTCTAACTCTTTTGTTTCTCTTGGCTTGCCTTGGAGTACTAGGTGAGCATTTTTGTGCTTTAGCATTGCATGAGTATAATTGTTGCCATGTCTAGCATGTTTGCCATGAGGCTAATTGCTTAAGTGATATAACTCTTGAATGCCTGTGGATAAAGGCTAAGTTGCTTAAATTGGAATAATTTGAGTAATGTACATATAGATCGCTTTTTCAAGTGGTACATATTTTAAACAATTTTCAAACAAACATGAATCAAAGTGTTCCATTTTTTGCAAATTAGTCTACATTTGTGTGCAACACATAGTAATGCTAACCTAATAATCGGAATAAGAGCATATAATGTAAATAAGATTCACATTATGATTAGTAGAGGCCGATCTTTGATCGGGCGAGTGGAATACTCAATTCATGACCTTCCCTTCTCATACCTAAGTTTCCGAGCCGAGACAATCTTGGTGATGACGGACACATAACCTTTGGCACGAGTCATGGGTTTTCTAAATTTTCCAAAATATTTAGGTGGCGACTCTATATCTGGCAAAGCAGTCCATTTTTGACATTTTGATTCAAAATCGATTTTCCAAAAAGATTTACCGAATTTGGACTCTTTGGTGTTTATCTATTTCATATTACACTTGTGAGATTAGATTCAAAATCACAAAAGTCCGAACTGTAGGGCTAATCGTATCCGAAAGGAGCACGAAAAGTTGAGCTATAGTTTTCTACATTCTACACAACTTGATTTGGTATGGTTTTTTTAATACACGATTCAGTTCTGATCTTTTAAATAGGTGAACCGTATTTCACGGTTTGGTCCATGGTTTTAAAGCTACAAATCCAATTAGAACTGAACTGGACCGTTTAGATTCTATGTATAATTTGTTACCGAATGTAAATATTAAAATATTTTATTAGTATCAAATATATATATTATAACTCTTTACTATTATATGTATATTTTTGTATACTGATAGAACTAGTTTTAAATAATCATATAAACAATTCTTAAGTTGTAAATAATATTTTGTGATCATATTGTGAATAATGATAATATTTTTGAAATTTACGATTCCAAATTGAACTGAACCATGGTTTAGTGGTTTGGTTTGGATTGGTTTCAAGATTTTAATGGATTGATTTGGTTTCAAATTTGATGGAAACGTAGGTACTGCATTGATCTTGGTTTACGGCTAAGCCAAACCAAATCGAACTATGCCCACCCTTAATTGTTGGAACATAGTGGACCCAATTTTGGGCCCATCTCAATGATCCAAACTGTTCAATGTGTAAAACTCGTTGAGTACATCATTATTCTTGCAAAAAATCACATTAATCAGATATCGATAGCTATTTGATTAGATTATATTTGTTTCAATGACAATTATGATTTTAAAAATAAATTACACACACAAATGCAACCTAATCAAGTGGCTATCAACATCCAATTAGCATGATTCTTTTCGGGGATGATATACTAGATGAACTCTACATATTAAATGGTTTGAATCATTGAATTGAGCTCAGAGTCATGCCCATCGCGATTCAACAAAGTTGGACCCAAAACATTCAGGTATAGATATTACTTCTTTCTTTTTCTTCTTTTTTTTTTGCCAAGATTGTATTAGTTAGTAAATTTATATTATAACTAAAGGGATCGCCACTGCACCTTCAGCTCGAACCCTTGACCTTCCCCTCACCACACCCTAAGATGTGGCTACAAGTACACCAAGTTATTATGTTATGTTTGGATTATGAGTTTATTTTAAGAAAGAAAAGTAAAATAAAATAAAGTGAAATAAATTAAGGACCCGTTTAGATATAAGTTTTAAATAAAAAAATTCACACTAAAATTTTGTTATAAAAGTATGGATGAGTTATTGTTGATAGATTAAATTAGAAGATAAACTAAAGCAAATAAAAATATTTTATTGAAAAAATTATATAATTATACTACTTAAGTGTGAATGATTTCAATAATTAATTGTATATTATTATTTGAAATCAATCATAATGATTTTCATTATGAATATTTCAAATTCAATCATAAAATACATATCTAAATTTAAACGATTGTCCTTAAATGATTAATATCTAAATATTTTTATTTAAATATGTGTGCATCATTAAATTATGTAATCTACAATTAATCACACGGACAAAGTGTCCGTGATGATTTTGAGTTTCTTGCAATTAATTTATAGCATAATAATAATCAAACAGTCTTTAATAAAAGTTTTTCTAAATCCTCGGTGAGCTCCAATGATCCACATATCTTAGCCCGCTTATTTGTTGGGATCTCAAGGCCCAATCCATTATGGCTATTAATCACCATTAGATGACCCAAACAGTCCGAAGCCCGACTCTCCACCAATGTATTCAATGCCCTCCTTAGTGACCCAACATCTTCCTTTCCACCACCGCCTTCTTGCCACTGAACCACCACCTCAACCTTTATCCAACCGTTTATCGTCGCCATCTCTACCTTAATTGCCCTTGCTCCTACCAATCGGATCACTTCTGCCAAGTCTCGATTTAAACTCGGTCTATACTCGTAACATACTGTGACTTTTACTATTTTGCCATCGCCACCATTGCAATAATCCATTGTTGCCTCATCACTCTCCCCGAGGAACATGAAAGACCCCGATGTGCCATCATAGTTGCACCACCCATTTCCGTCATCTCGTAAAGCCACATCATATACCTTCTGTTTTAGTTCAGTCGCTTGACGAACTGTCTCCATTAATATTAATGCCTTCACTGTTTGCCAACATTTACAACGCCACCCTTGAGAATCATATAAAATTAGGAGACCATTTATATATGTTCTCATTGTGTATGCATTCGTTATATGCATTGTAACACATAAATACTATTATATTACTCAAATATATTTAGAATTTCATTGCATAAATGTATATTCAAATTTACTACGGTACAAGACACACGCAATAGAAATTTAATTTATACAATTTAAATTTCATTAAATTTAAGTACTCATAATTTTACTCAAATAAATAATATATAAACAACATTCATTTTAAGTATGAACTAACCTCATATAAGAGTTGAATTGGGATTATACAATAATTTTTGCAAAAAATACAAATGCAATGTTAGAAAAAAAATTACAAAATCATAGAAAATTCTATGATTAATATTGATAATTTTTTTTCTCTAATCTATAATTATTTTTATTTTAAAAAAAAAACCCAAATATGTAATTTTCCCACGAATGTTTAGCTATAAATTATAACCATACTAAAAAGTCAAATTTTTTCGAACTTACTTTTGTCTTTTCTCAATTTTGAGTCAATTTTTTTTACCTTATAAGTTTATTGATCAAACAATTCTAAAAAATTAATAAAATTGTTAATTTCAAAAAATATATATATACTGACAGACATTTTTTTGTATAACACAAATATGGAGTCATGGCCTCTTTAGTCTTCACTTAATTTCATTCCGGACTAAAGTGATGATGGTGAATGAAGAGAGAGAGAGAGAGAGAGAGAGAGTAGTTACTTTGAAGGCAATGTTAGGGAGGATTAACTCTTGAAGTCTTTTAAGGTGGCCGTTGATTCGCTGCCTTCGCTTCCGCTCTGCTAAGACATGTTTCATTGCTGCTTCTGTTGATTTCTATTTCTGTCTTCTTTGATTTTGAATTTCTCCACTCACCTCCACTAGAAGTGTAAAAATGGCCCACGATAGGCCCAGCCTGTTTGGGCCTGGGCCTGAGCCCCTAGGCCTGGGCCTGGGCCTAGGCCATCATTTTGAAGCCTGGCCCACCTGGCCCATCGACCCGCTTAAAGCCCACTCAAGGCCCAGCCCGAGACCCAATGTCTTTTTTAGTGAAAAATAACAAAATTTTGGTAGAAAAAATTTTAAAAAATAAAAAAAAAAATAGTCAGACCTGCTTGAGGCTAGGCCTAGGTCTGGGCCTAAATTTTTGGCCCGTGGCCCGGCCCGGCCTTGCCCGAATTTTGGCAGGAGCCCGCGAAGCCCGACATAGGTTCGGCCAGGCCAGATTTACACCTCTATCTTCCACCACTGTCCCTTGCCACCGTCTTCATCGATATCGACATCGACGCAGACTTGAGTTGTTGAAGCAACATAGTACCATTTCTATTTAAAATGCTCTTAAACCTGTTGTTGTTGTCATAAGAGTACTGGCTTGGAAGCATTTTTGTTTCCTCTCCGTAACTACTTTTGGAGAGAGAAAAAAAAGAAGAGAGAGTTAAATAGATTGGTAATTAGAATAGAGGACATATACGGGCGTGATAGAGAAATATTTCAATTAATGGGCAATTAAAGGGAAGAGAAAACAATTTATAAGTAGAAACAGAAATAATTGGAGAGAGATACCCAATTAATGTGGTTTGTTAAAAGAAGGATGCCCACTATCTAATCTAAAATAAATAAAATAGAAACGTTGATTTGCTAGGATAATAATAGGAAAAATATATTCTTACAACAAATTTTTTTAAATTTAGTAGGTTCTATATAATATTTTCTTAATTAACAGTGAATTTAGTGGGATTTTTTTATTTTATTTTTTTTTAAAGCAATAAGAGTACATAACAATCACATCATTTTATATTAATTTTTTTTGTAAATATATATGTATATATTAATTTGTATAACATCATATTATATGTATATATATTATTAAAAGTAGTGCTTTTTCCCATGCTCCAGTGGCACATTATGAGGGCTTTCTTTTTTCTAAGAGAGTCACGTCAGCATGTATTTTCTTAATTGCATATAGAGTTTTACACAAATCTAAACCTAATTTAAATTATACTAACTTTACTTATTTTATATAGACTCTATTTGAAAAATATTTCTTTTACATATAATTTCCATAGTAAATTGAGATAGTTCACAAACCCAATACCAATTTTGCGTTTCACGTTTTTCTTCTTAATCTTTCAAAGGTATTACGATTTGTTTTAATGCTAAATTGTCTCCTTTTTTTCTTTCTTATTTTTCGTGCATTATTCTATACCCAATACCAATTATATATTATTCTATATTATAAATTTGTCGTTTAAATTGTGATTCTATATATGAAATTATCCTTCATTTCCTACATTATTTTATATAATCACAATTCACAAAAGGAAAAACCTGCACAACAATGATACTCTCGAGAAACATCTAAAGTTTGGATTTGTTGCTTGTGTTACTTTTTCAATTGTTGAAAAGTAAGTTTTTTTATGTTTTGACATCATATTACAGATGATTAATCATTTCACACACTGAGATATATCTATCATTTATAAAAGTGTGAAGAGCCTGCCATGTTTTCTACTTTCTACATGACTTGATTTGGTTTGGTATTTTTAATGCAGGATTCAGTCTTGATTTTTTAAATAGGTGAACCGTATTTCACTGTTCAATCCATGGTTTTAAAGCTACAAATCCAATTAGAACTGAACCAGACCGTTTAGATTATGTATATAATTTGTTACCAAATGTAAATGTTAAAATATTTTATTTGTATCAAATATATATATTATAACTCTTTACTATTATAAATATATTTTTATATACTGATAGAACTAGTTTTAAATAATCATGTAAGCAATTCTTAAGTTATAAATAATATTTTGTGATCATATTGTGAATAATGATAAGATTTTTGAAATTTGTGATTCCATATTGAACTGAACCATGGTTTAGTGGTTTGGTTCGGATTGGTTTCAAGATTTTCATGGATTGATTTGGTATCAAATTTGATGGAACCGTAAGTAATGCATTGATCTTGGTTTACAGCTGAACCAAACCAATCCGAACCATGCTCACCCTTAGTTATTGGGCCATAGTGGACCCAATTTTGGGCTCATCTCGATAATCCAAACTGTTCAATGTGTAAAGCTCGTTGAGTACATCATTCTTGCAAAAAATCACGTTAATCGAATATTGATAGCTATTTGATCAGATTATATTTGTTTCAACGGCAGTTATTATTTTAAAAATACATTACAGACACAGATGTAACCTAATAAAGTGGTTATCATGTCCAATTAGTGTGATTTTTTGCGAGGATGATATACTCAATGAATTCTACATATTGAACGGTTTGAATCATCGAGTTGAGCTCAGAGTCAGGCCCACTGCGGCCCAACAAAGCTGGACCCGAAACATTCATATGTAGATATTACTTCTTTTTTTTTTTTTTTTGCCAAGATTGTAGGAAGTTGATTTGTTAGTAAAGTTATATTATAACTAAAGGGATCGCCACTGTTTCTTCAGCTCGAACCCTTGACCATCCTCTCACCACACCCTAATATGTGGCTACAAGTACATCAAGTTATTATGTCATGTTTGGATTATGAGTTTATTTTAAGAAAGAAAAGTAAAATAAAATAAAGTGAAATAAATTAATGAACCGTTTAGATATAACTTTTAAATAAAAAAATTCACACTAAAAGTTTGTTATAAAAGTATGGAAGAGTTATTGTTGATAGATTAAATGAGAAGATAGACTAAAGAAAATAAAAATATTTTATTGCAATATTTATGTAATTATATACTAAAGTGTGAATGATTTCAATAATTAATTTTATATTATTATTTGAAATCAATCACAATGATCGTCATTATGAATATTTCAAATTCAATCTTAAAATACATCTCTAAACGTAAACAATTGTCCTTAAATGATTAGTATCTAAATATTTTCATTTAAATTCATAAATCCAAACCAAACTTAAAATTTTAAGTTGAATTGTATGTGTGCATCATTAAATTATGTAATTTACAATTAATCACATGGACAAAGAGTCCATGATGATATTGAGTTTCTTACAATTAATTTATAATCAAACAGTCTTTAATAAAAGTCTTTCTAAATCCTCGGCGAGCTCCAATGATCCACATATCCCAGCCCGCTTATTTGTTGGGATCTCAAGGCCCAATCCATTATGGCTATTAATCATCATTAGATGACCCAAACAGCCCGAAGCCCGACTCTCCACCAATGTATTCAATGCCCTCCTTAGTGACCCAACATCTTCCTTTCCACCACTGCCTTCTTGCCACTGCATCACCACCTCAGCCTTCATCCTACCACCTATCGTTGCCATCTCTACCTAAATTGCCCTTGCTCCTACCAATCGGATCGTTTCTGCCAAGTCTCGATTTAAACTCGATCTATACTCGCAACATACTGTTACTTTTACTATTTTTCCATCGCCACCATTGCAATAACCCATTGTTGCCTCATCACTTTTCCCGGGGAGCAAGAAAGACCTCGATGTGCCATAGTAGTTGCACCACCCATTTCTGTCATGTTGTAAAGCCACATCAGATAACTTCTGTTTCAATTCAATCACTTGACGAATTGTCTCCGTTAATATTAATGCCTTCACCGTCTGCCAACATTTACAATGCTACCCTTGAGAATCATATAAAATTAGAAGACCACTTATGTTCCCACTGTGTATGCATTCATTATATACATTGTAACACATAAATACTATTATATTACTCAAATATATTTAGAATTTCATTATATAAATGTATATTCAAATTTGTTATGCTACGAGACACACTCATTATAAATTTAATTTATACAATTTAAATTTCATTAAATTTAAGTATTCATAATTTTACTCAAATAAATAGTATATGAACGACATTCATTTTTAGTATGAACTAACATCATATAAAAGTTGAATTGGGATTATACAATAATTTTTGCAAAAAATACAACAGTATTGTTAGAAAAAAAAATACAAAATCAATGAAAATTTTATGACTAATATTGATAAAAAAAAATTCTAATCTATAAATATTTTTATTAAAAAATAACCCAAATATGTAATTTTCCCATAATTGTTTAGCTATAAATTGTAACTATACTGAAAAGTTAGATTTTTTTTCAAACTTACTTTTGTCTTTTTTCAATTTTGAGTCCAAAAAAAAAAAAAAAAAAAATTACCTTATAAGTCTATTGATTAAACAATTCTAAAAAATTAATAAAATTGTCAATTTCAAAATATATATATATATTGACAGATAATTTTATGTATAAAATGATATATATATATATATATATATTAAATGTTGAGTCAAATAGTATTTTCCACACAAATATGGGGTCATGGCCTCTTTAGTCTTCTCTTAATTTCATTCCGGACTAAAATGATGGTGGTGAATGAAGAGAGAGAGAAAGAGTAGTTACTTTTGAGGCAACGTTAGGGAGGATTAACTCTTGAAGTCTTTTAAGGTGGCCGTTGATTCGCCGCCTTCGCTTCCGCTCTGCTAAGGCGTGTTTCATTGCTGCTTCTGTTGATTTCTGTTTCTGTTTCTTCTTTGATTTTGAATTTCTCCACTCTCCTCCACCACTGTCCCTTGCCACTGTTTTCGTTGATATCAAAATCGACACAGACTTGGGTTGTTGAAGCAACATAGCACCATTTCTATTTGAAATGCTCTTAAGCCTATTGCTATTGCCGTAGGAGTACTGGCTTCGAAGTATTTTTTTTTTTTTTTCTCTATAACTACTTTTGGAGAGAGAAAGAAAAGAGAGAGAGTTAAATAGGTTGGTAGTTAGAATAGGGGATATATATATAAACATGACAGAGTAATATTTCAATTAATGGGAAATTAAAGGGAAGAGAAAACAATTTATAAGTAAAAACAGAAATAATTGGAGAGAGATACCCAATTAATGTGGTTTGTTATTAAAGGGAGGATGTCCACTATCTAATCTAAAATAAATAAAATGGGAATGCTGATTTGCTAGTGATAATAATAGGAAAAATATATTCTTACAACAAATTTAAATAAAATTTAGTGGGTTTTATTATAATATTTTCTTAAATAACGGTCAATTTATTGGGACTTTTTTATTTTGAAGCGATAAGACCACATAACAATCACGTCATTTTATATTAAATTTTTTTTTTTTTTTTGTAAATATATGTGTATATATTTATTTGTATACATTATATCATATATATCATTAAAAGTAGAGATTTTTCCATTCTCAAGTGGTATATTTTGAGTGTTTGCTTTTTGCTAAGAGAGTCACGTCAACATGTATTTTCTTAATTATATATAGAGTTCTACACAAATCTAAGTCTAACTTAAATTATTATACTAACTTTACCTATTTTATATGAACTCTATATGACAAATATTTCTCTTACATATAATTTTCATGGTAAATTGAGATAATTCACAAACCCAATATCAATTTTGCGTTTCATGTTTTTCTTCTTAATTCTTTCAAGGGTATTATGATTTTTTTTTAATGTTAAATTGCCTCTCTTTTTTTTTCTTATTTTCCATGCTTTATTCTGTACTCAATACCAATTCTATAGCATTCTATATTATAGATTTGTCGTTTAAATTTTATAGTGATTCTATATATAAAATTATATTTCATTTCCTACATTATTTTATATAATCACAACTCATAAGAGGAAAAAACCTGCACAACTATGATACTCTTAAAAAACATCTAAAGTTTAGATTTATTGCTTGAGTTACTTTTTCAATTGTTGAACAGTAAGTTCTTTTATGTTTTTACATCATATTACAAATGATTAATCATTTCACACACTAAGATATATCTATAGTTTATAAAAGTGTGAAGTGCTTGCCCTATTTTCTACTTTCTACACGACTTGAGTTGGTTTGGTTTTTTTAATACATAGTTCAGTTCTGATCTTTTGAATAGCTAAACTGTATTTCATGGTTCGGTCCGTGATTTTAAAGGTACAAATCCAATTAGAACTGAACCGGACCGTTTAGAGTCTGTATATAATTTGTTACCAAATGTAAATATGAAAATATTTTATTAGTATCAAATATATATATATTATAACTCTTTACTATTATAAGTATATTTTTATATACTAATAGAACTAGTTTTAAATAATCATGTAAACAATTCTTAAGTTGTAAATAATATTTTGTGATCATATTGTAAATAATGATAATATTTTTGAAATTTGCGATTCCAAATTGAACTAAACCATGGTTTAGTGGTTTGGTTCAGATTGGTTTCAAGATTTTCATGGATTGATTTGGTTTCAAATTTGATAGAACCACAGGTAATGCATTGATCTTGGTTTACGGCTAAACCAAACCAATCCGAACCATGCTTGCCCTTAGTTGTTGGGCCATAGTGGACCCAATTTCGAGCCCATCTCGATAATCCAAACTGTAAAGCTCATTGAGCACATCATTCTTGCAAAATATCATATTGATCGGGGTATTGATTGCTATTTGATTAGATTATATTTATTTTAATGGCAATTATGATTTTAAAAATAAATAACACACACAAATGCAACCTAATCAAATGGCTATCGATGTCCAATTAGCGTGATTTTTTGCAGAGATGATATATTCGATGAACTCTACATATTGAATGATTTGAATCATTAAGTTGAGCTCAGAGTCATGCCCACCGCAGCCACACAAAGCTAGACCCAGAACATTCGTATAAAGATATTACTTTTTTTTTTTTGGCCAAGATTGTAGGATGTTAATTTGTTGGTAAAGTTATATTATAACAAAAGGGATTGCCACTGCTCTTTCAACTCGAACCATTGACCTTCCCCTTACTGCACCCTAAGATGTGGCTACAAGTACATTAAGTTATTATGTTATGTTCGGATTGTGAGTTTATTTTAAGAAAGAAAAGTGGAATTTGGTAGGGATTTTTCTACACCTTCTTATGGTTTTTAACTTAGCTATTGTTTGTTATGTAACAATAGTGGAATTTAGGAGTATTTTGGACAAACCTAGGGTTTGGAATGTAAAATCAAAAGAGGGGTTTCTGATGAATGTGATATAAATGGTCATGGGGTTCGAAAATGAGCTTATATTGTGTCACAATTGTTGATTTTGGCATTTGCGTTGACCTTTGGGAAAGAGAGAAGTTAACCTAAAATGGTTCAAATATTTATTTTGTATAAATAATGCAATTGATATTGTAAATATGAAATTGGATGAATGTTGATATAAATGGTGGGGTTGGATATATATTACCTCACACTTTTGGGAATTTGAATAAATTATTTGTCTTAAGATATTCAGTGAAGGATAGTTATAATTGTTGTAGAAATTGCATGAGGATTAGGTAAATTAAAACTTATCTCTTGTTGATTGTCATTGAATATGACTACATTTTAAATACATTGTATATGTATAATTGTTTGAGAGGAAAAATGAGATGTACTCCATTGTTTGGAAGGAGATGGAATGATGGACTCCATTGAAATTAAGTTAGCCTGTGTGTCTAGTGTGAAAGTCCCGAAACCGCACGTATACATGGGTGTCGATCTCGCTGACGAAATTTCCGTAAAATGGCAAATTGAAATGTTTGTGTGATAATTGTGTTAATTTGGGAAACCACTGAGTTGTAGTCTCTTATGAGTTGTCTGAAAGATAATGAAATTAGCTCATAAAGTGAGATGAAATAAATTAACTTGAATTGATGGGAAAGAAAACGAATTGAGATGTGAATTTTGGTACTTTATGATTATATAGAATACGGATGTTTTATCATTGGCAATGTAAATACACATTATACTTAATATCTTTATTAACATCAATATACTGTGTTAGATTGTTCCTACTGGGCTTTAGCTCACCCTACTTGGAAAAAACTATTTTCAGGTGTTGATGATATGCCTCCGCCAAAGCAATAGCTTAAAGGGACTTTGGAGCAAGAGCTTTCTTTTGTTGCATTTTTTTCTTTTTTCTTTTTTGTATAGCCTAGGGTTTTATTTGTATCGAGCTAGTTTCGCTTTGTTGTAACCAAGTAACGACTTGGAGAGATGTAAGCCCTTAGGGCATTTAAATATCTATTTAACATTCATTCATCTTTACTAATTGTAACACATACTGTAGATTCAGGATGAACTATTTATGAATATGTATCGCATGTGTCACTTTTGTATAACGATTCAAGTTAATGAAAGTTTATTATTTTGATTACATTGTCTTATGTATATTGTGTTAGGTCGAGTTAGTGTAATTATTTTTGAACGTTACAAAGGGAGTAAATCATACATAGAATAAAGTACAATGGATTAAAGTGCACTTTTTCTTGCAAACAAATGACGAAAATACAAGGCTATTTTAATCTTTTCATTAAATAGTTAACGAATTTAATGGCACACTTCAGTCCACAAACCACAAGGTAGTAATGTAGTCATTTTCAAATATTAGGGAGTAAACCACACATGATCCAAAATATAGGGAGTAAAGTGAAGTTTACCCATCTACTTATTTCATTAACTAAGGACAACAATTAAACTAATAAAATAATCGTAATCATATAAATTTTTTTTAAAAAATTGTCTTAAAAGAAGTGGATGGTCCAAAATTATATGAAAAATATTATTAAATAGTTTATCTATAATTATTGAATCAATTTAATTTTTAAAATGAAATATATATATATATATAACACTTACAAAATAAAGTTATTAAAAAATTAAGGGTATATTAGTGATTTCATTGAGATTTAAAGAAAATACACCAAGTTTTGCAGCTTTGACATAATTATACTGATTTTATTTTTAATAGGGTTAAATAGACAAAACTAATGTAGATAATATGAAAACACACTAACAAACAATGACTAACAAATTACTAATGAAAATGAAACTAAATATATGTGAACAGATATAGTCCGGGAAAAAAATTAAACATGGCCTTACATTTAGCTAAAAAATTAAAGCCCAAACTAATAGTCTACCAGAAAGGGAGTGATATACAAAGTCCGGAAAAAAGAGATGTTCAGACTAATTTTGGCTAAATGTTATATAAGGAAAATGTCTCGTAGCTCAAATTTTGTGGCTCAAAAGTGGCTCAAATGGCCAAAACGACGTCGTTTTAGCCATTTTTATGTTGTTCTGTACTCAAAACGACGTCGTTTTGGCCATTTGAGCCACTTTTGAGCAACAAAATTTGAGCTACGTAGCATTGTCGATTATAAAATTGATAGAATTTTGTCAATCCGAAGTGATTGCTAATCTCATGAAGACCAGGTATACCGAGAAAGAGCTTTTTCAGCACAAAAGAATCATTCAATTGATGAAAGTTCATTGTAAAGACAATAAGAAAAGGTTTATCAGCAATGGAAGCCTCTGAGCAAGCTGGATGTGTTCATAAACATGCAAATTTTGGGCTACATTAGGGACATGCAAACATATCAAGACAATAGCATGCTCAACAAACAAGGGAAACAACTGCATTTAAGATCAATTAGATAACAGAATTTAAGGATAAGAAACTAAAACCTATTAAGATAAACCTGGTGCTGTAATTTCCTATCCAACACGAAGAAACACCAAAGCAATCTTTATGCAACTCACTCACCTATCTAATAAAATCCATAGAGATCGACATTTTACAACAAGAATAATACATAAATTGAGATGATGAAATATTGCAGTTGCGATGATGATGATGGTGATACTTTTGTGACATTCGTGGCACAACAGAAAACTAATGCTGGTAACTACTTGATCACAACTTGAACTCTTCATAAATCAATAAGTTCCACAGAGAATACAATCGAAAGAGAGAACATCAATAAAATTTAGTAAAGCTAGATGTAGGGGTGATTAATGAACCAAACAGCTCGAGTTCGACTTAAGTTTGGCTCGTTAAGAAATCGATAGAGCTCAGTCCATTAAGTAAACAAGTCAATCTTAAACACATTTCGAAGCTTGTCAAAGTTTTCAAACCAAGCCTGAACAATCAATTGTTCATTCAGCTCTGTTCAGTATGCCTAAAACTATATTAAAATACCAAACCACTCGAGCTAGGCTTGACAAAAGCTGGTTTGAGATCAGCTCGAAAATTTAACAAACTAAGCCTGAACAAATTTTGAAAATCATTAAAGTTTTCAAACCAAGCTTCAACAGTTAACTACTCAGCTCATTTGGCTCATTTATCACCCTACTGAGATGAAATGATGACCGCAAATCATAAATACTCATAGACCATCGTCAAAGCACAAGGATAACTGATAACTTATACCCGTGTCTTCCAAGTCAAATTAATCAACTCAGTCGTAATAACAAGAGCATAAAAACTGACTTTAACTGACTTTCAATTGACAATATTATCTGTAAAAATCAGTACACTACACCATGGACAATGATGAGGTTGAAAGTTTTAACTAGGGTTCTCCATTTCCATCCAAATAACACATCATGTTGCAGAAACATAATGTCAGTGATTCAACAAAAATACAGCTTGATTCAATAACCAATATCACATTCTAGCATATCATAAGTTACATATTATATCTATGGGACAGACATTTTAAACAAAATAAGACCCAAAGAAAACATCTAAATTCTACAAGAAGAACTACAACTGCTACAATATCTATAAACTTGCCAACTTGAGCAGCTTTAGTCACAAACTGGGTTTGGGTCACTTCTCATCATAATGCAGCACCATAGGAATTGTCTACCTCAGATCCCACTGCTGTATTCTGCCTACCCCTCCTCATAGAGGCCGGAGTGACATTTGCTTCAGAAATATCCTCAAAATCATCAGCACCGCCATTCCAAAATGGAGTTCCTGCTGCCCAAGTAGTCGGATAGAGGCATTGAATTGGGGAACCCCACATTTTTCCCACCCTCCGAATTTGCAGTCACAAACACTAGACCGGCACAGCAGCATGAAAAGTTCTCTGACAATTCTGACATCTCAAGCAACAATCCTCATAAGCCAATGGTTACCACTTGACCATCCAGGCTAACAGTCAGAATAGAGTCGATGGTTGCATACCAAGGATAGAAGGTCCCGGTCCAACTTATTTGCTTGCTTTTGAAATCAGCAAACCACAGTAGAATCCTAATTGCCAACAATGTTAGAAGCCTGTAAAAACCTACTCTCAATTTGTTAAGAAGGCATGCCCTATAATTTGCATATCTAACTTATACAGAAACCCAAATCAAAGTGAGCTAGAGATCTTGTCTCATATCCCCTTTTTCATATCCAGTTTCTTTTAGGTCAGTTTCTGTCTTTAGAGGGTTCAGTGCCACTTTGTAAGCATAGTATAGTCAAATATTTACAATCCAACAATGTACTCTGAACCTTGTCATAGTAAAACTTCATATATCCAAAGCATCCATGTTTAAAACCTTCAGTCTTGAGTTCATACTTTATTTGGTGCCAAATGGAATGTCCTCTACGTGCTGACTTGCATGTTTGATCATTCCATATATGCGACCGAGTGGGTAGCCTCAAATATTTCATGTATTCCAGTCTAAATGCCACTTTAGTTAAAGGCTGGTACCAATTTCACAGAGAATCGCTCATGCCAAAATGGGCAGAAAAGAGACAGTGAATGCAAACTTACCTCCCCTCATGATGAATATCTCTAGTAGTATCCGCTGTCCCCATACCATTTCAAGGAAAGATTGGGTCCCTTACCCCAGTAGCACCTGCTATTGGATAATCAACTTCTCTTGCTATCACTCCCAATCCCAAATAAACATAGGTCCTTTAAAATTGAAAATAAATCATCAAATTCCGTTGGTCTTTCCACTACAAGTCTTATCTCTATACGTATTGATTGTCTTGATCTTTGCCTCATGAAATTAAATGTAAGGTTTGGTTTTCAAGGGTAAAATAAATATCCTCTTCAACTGTTGTCTGTCCATTTTTTGGATTAACAACCAGAGGATTGTAAAGGAGATAAAAAGGGTCAGTTTTCTCAGAACTTATATGCCTAAAAAAAAAAGTTCTGGCCAACAGATTATCCTTTTCCCCACTTCAATTAGTAGATAAGGCATTTTCACTGGATAAATCAGCCATCGAAGCCTCTGAGCAAGCTGGATGTGTTCAGAACATACAAATTTTAGGGCGTGGGAGTAACTTAAAAAAGCTAAATTAAAGACTTGGAAACATATCAAGGCAACAAACAAGGGAAACAGCTACAATTAAGATCAAATAGACAAATAATAAGGATAAGAAACTAAACCTACTACTTTGGCATGTATATCTCTTGCCAAGTATCATTTAACAAATATCGTTTGACGTGAATACTGCTATAATAAGAAACTAACAAGATGAATATGATGAAAATCAATGCAACTATGGCATACCTGTTGCTGCTACTTCGTATCCAACACAAAGAAACATGAAAGAAATCTTTATGTAACACACTTGTAAACATAGAGACCAAGATTTTTCAAAGAATAATAATTAAATTGATAATGGAATACCGCAGTGGCGTTAATGACGATGGTGATACTTGCGTGGCATTCACAGCACAACAGAAAACCAATACTGGTAACAATTCGGTGAATTCACACACAACTTGGACTTCATAAATCAATAATAAGTTCATAGAGAACAAAATCAAAAGATAACATAAAGAAAATTTGAACCAATGCTTAAGAAAACTTTGATGAATTGCTGAGATGAAAGGACTACAAATTATAAATACTCATATACCATGTCCACAGCACAAGGATAACTTCTAGCCCTGTTTATTCCGAGTCAAATTAAGCAACTCACCATAATAACAAGAGAGTAAAATCAGATTTTCAACTCACAAAATAATATATAAAAAGTCAATACATAACCCTATGGACAATGTGCCTGTTTGGCACAGCTTATTTTCATCTCAAGTCAACTTATAGCTTAAAATAAGTTATTTTTGTGTGTTTGGTGTAACTTAGGCCCCGTTTGGCAAGAGGCTATTTTAGCCAAAAAGTCAAAAAGTTACTAAAAAAGCCAAAAAGCCAACAACCCATACCAAAAAGTCAAAGATTCCCTTTTCTCTCTACTTTTTGCACATCTTTTCGTAAAAAGCCAAAAAGTCATCCAAAACATACTAGTTTTTTTTACAACACATTTTAGCCAAATAGCCAAAAAGTTACTAAATTAGTCTGTTCCCAAACGAGGCCTTAATGGCCCCGTTTGGTAGAACTGTGGGAAAGTGATTATAATTTATAACCTAACAGCTTATAACTTATAACTGTGACTATAAACTGATTTTTGACTTAAAAATTAAGCTTCTCCTCCTCCACTCAAAGAATAAGTTGATTTTTGACTTACAAAAAGCTATAAGCTGTATTATTAAGCTGAACCAAACACTTCAAAATAACTTAAATTAAACTAAAAGCTGAAATAAGCTAAAAATAAGCCCTACCAAACAGGGCCAATGATGTAGATTATAGCTTTTTATGAGCTCATTTGAGTGGGGGAGGAGCTACTTTTCCATTTCAGCTTAAACGGAAAGCTGAAAATCGAGGGGCAAAATTACTTAAATACCCCTCGTCAATTTCAACTATTACCAAAAACCCAAGTATATAAACTTCCTTTCTCAAAACATTGTTCATTCGCTCACTGAAGAGAGAGAGAGAGAGAGGGAGAGGGAGGGAGGGAGGGAGAGAGAGAGAGAGAGAGAGAGAGAGAGAGAGGCGATTTTCAGCATGCAATTTTCGGCGAACAAACCAGAGATCGAGCTCTCTCTCTCACGATCTGCTCCGTCATCCCTTCCCGTCACCACTGCCATCGCGATCGTGATCTGAAACCTAACCACTGCCATCTCTCTCTCTCTCTCTCCGACTGCGTTGTTCTCCGGCATTGTTTGCCACTATCAGGATCGACCCGTGCTCTCTCTCTCTCTCTCTCTCTCTCTCTCTCTATCGATCTGCATTGTTTGTCGCCGTCGCAATCGCGGCATTGAAACCCTCGCCACCAATAGCGGTTAATAAAATAATATGTAATAAATTAATAAATTAACAAAATTAACAAAAAGAAAGAAGAGAATAAAAAAATCAACAATTTTTATATTGGTATCAACATTAATTGGTATTAATTATTAATAAATTAATATTGTATATTTTTGTAATGAATTAATTATTAATTGACACAAATTAATAACAATGGTTGATTATTAATATTAATTGATACTAATAAAAATTAATTATTAATATTAATTTATACTAATTACTCATTTTTAGTATTAATTGAGACTAATTAAGCCATTAATTGATACTAGTTAATAATTTTAGTATTAATTGATACTAATTAAGCAATTAATTGATACTAATTAATTTATAACGGAAAAAAATTGTTACAATAATACTTTCATTACATTTTTATCAATTGTTACAATAATTCATAGGTTGACTCTCCATTGACACCCAAAGAACACATCATGTTACAGAAACATAATGTCAGTGATTCAAAAAACAAACAAGAAAACCTTGATTTTCAATAGCCAATATCACAATCTTGCATAACGTATGTTAGACATCATCTATAGGAAAATCAGATTAAACAAAGTAAGACATAAAGAAATTATCTAAAATCCTACAAACAACTAGAACTACCGCAATACCTATGAATTTTTGCATACTTGAGCAGCTTCAGTCACTAAAATTAGTTTGGGCCAAATAAAATTTTTTCAGTATTAACATCAAAAACCTCGGCATTCGCTCCGTCTGGTTCGAGTCACTCATTCATGTTAAGCCTGCAAATTCTTCTTAGGCCTACCCCTCTTTTTCGCCGCCGGAGTCACAATTGTGTCTGAAAGATCCACAAAATCATCAGCACCACTGCCACTCCGAAACGGAGTCGGAAACTTTGGGGGAGTCGGATTGGGGAAAGCAGCCTTTTTTCCACTCTCGGAATTGGATTTCGCAAACCCTAGAGGGAAGAAGGCCCAACAGCAGTAATACTCCTCTTTCCCCGGAGCCACCGGCGGCAGCGACGGAATCACGGCGGCGTGAAAAGCCCTCTGGCAATTCTGACACCTCAAGCAACATTCTTCGTAACCCTTAGGGTACTCATACAAGTTGTAACAGTACGGGCATGCAGTCCAGAAACTCGCCGCCTTCGTCTCATCTCCGCCGCCGCCGCTAGTGCTTGCCCTAACGCCGCCGGAGTTCCCCGCCGCCCCGCTCCGCCGCACCGGCAATTTCTGCTGCTGCTGTTGATCATCTTGCTCACGACGAAATTGATTCTGTTGTTGATCTCTCTGATTCCTCAAATCGACCTTGGTGAAAAAACCTAATTCACTGTCGAACAGCGATTTCTTAGCCGAATCGGACAAGACGGACCACGCATCCGCGACGATCCGAAAGGCGGAGTCAGCGAAGGCGAACTTGTTCTTGTCAGGGTGAAGGAGGAGAGCGAGACGGCGGTACTGGCGCTTGATGAGGTCGAGATCGTCGGAGCGGTGGAGCTGGAGGACGGCGTACCAGTCGTGTTGGTTATTGATCCGCTTCGCCGCGGCGAGGATGACATCGGCGACGGCGAGGATCTGATCAGAACCGTCCAATAAAGGTTCGGTTTCCTGAGCCAAAATCGCGAATTCTCGAGCGCCCTCGAAATCTTTGGTTTGCAAGAGCTTTTCGGCGATTCCGAGTAAGCGTTCGGCTTCGGCTCTGCTGTTGGTGTTTCCGTCCATTTTTTTCCTTTTCTTTTCTCGGAGATGTGACGGAAATGGGAGCTGAGAAAACGATGGAGGCAATGGGTTTGTTTTTTTTTTGTTGGTACTGTAATAAATGGGTGATAAAAAAGGTGAACGAAATTCTGTTTGGGCTATTTTGAAAGGCGGGTGTAATTAATTTTTTTTGATAAAAAATTATTTATAAATAATTTATAAATAATTTTTTTATAAAAAAAAAAATAAATTATAATTTAGAAAGTGAATTATAACTTACATCCAAAATAGGCCAAAGTGTTTTGTTGGACCAAAATCGGCTCCACTCTTTTGATGAAATGTCAGGGTTACCGTACGTGGCATGCAGCTATTGGGTGAGGATATTTTGATGTTTTAACTTTTATTTTGATACTAATCTTGAAAAAAAGTATCACCTTCTTTTAAGTTTTTGAATTTAATTTTTTAAGAAATAAGTTTCTAAAATTTTGGAAAATTTACTCATAAATTTTAATTTTTGAAAAGTTGAACCATTTAGTCCTAAAAAAATTTTTATGCTCCATTTAGTCTCATTTATACATCATTATGATGTTCATGATGTAAATGAATCTGATGTTTCATTCTATAATTTCAAAATTTATTAAAATTTGATGAACATTAGATGTGTGAAATCTAATGTTTGAAACATTCATCCTATAATTTCAAACATTATTGAAATCTGATGAACATTAGATGTTTGAAATCTAATATTCGAAACATTAATATGATGTTTGAAATATTGTAATGGGACCTTTCAGTATATAAGAAAACTTTTAGGACTAAACAGTGTATAACTTATTAATTTGGGATTTATTGGTGCATCCCCCTTTTAATTTTCGTATTTTTTATTTTTAATGATTATTTTTTTAATTTTAAATAAATTTTTTATTTTTTTATATACATCTTATTTAGATATATTTAAAAAGTAAAATATTTTAAAATTTTAATAAATACACAAGAATATGAAAATGTACTAAATTTTCATATTTTTTATATTTTATATATTTAGTTAACTTTTAAAAAAAATCAAAAAATTATATTTTTTAAAGGTAATTATAATTTATTTTGGAAAATAAGTAAAAAATTGACTTTTTAAAATTTTTTATTTATTAAAAAAAATATGTAAAAAAACTTTAAAATGTAATGTAACCCAAAAAAATTAAAAAGTCAAAAACGTGACTTTTAGCTAGATTCCCAAAAGCTATACCTAAAAATTTTTTTAAAAAATTACTTAAAATAAAAAAAAATACTTAAAATATTAAAAAAATTTCTATGAAAACAAAAAATAAAAAATTCAATTTTCTAAAAAGTGAATCCAAAAAATTAAAACCAAACAAGCTGATTGTTATTATTATTATTATTATATTATTATTATTATTATTATTTTGGATTCAAAAGTGTATTTAGTGTGTTTGGTTTTAATTTTCTGAATTCAATTTTCTGGAAATTAAATTTTTTGTTTTTTCATATTTTTTAGTTGTTAGTGAATATTTTTAAAATTTTAAATATTTTTTTATTTTTTTTTAGATGTACCTTACTTAGATGTATTTAAAAAGTAAAATATTTATGAAAAAAAATTTTAAAAAATTAATGAATACACAAAAAAATATGAACCATATACTGAATTTACGTATTTTTTTATATTTTTCGTATTTAGTGAATCTTGTAAAGACTTTTTTCATAAATATTATACTTTTTAAGTGTATTTATTTTAGATGTGTCTAAAAAAAATTTTAAAAAATACATAAAATACTAAAAAAAAATTCTGTGAAAATAAAAGAAATACAAAAAATAAAAAATATATAATTTTCTGAAAAGCAAATTCTGAAAATCAAAACCAAACAGAGTGATTGTTATTAGTCTTGTTTGGAAAGTTGGCTATTTTAATTAGTTATTTGACTTTTTGATTATTTTAATATAAATAAAATAGTTGTGTTTGAAAAGTTAATTGACTTTTTTGTAGTTGATTTGATAATTATGAAAGAAAAAGTAAAATGATTATAAGTTAGATGTGACATGTTACTTTATTAACTATTTTAATCTATTTTATCTTTTAGTAGACTATTTTAACCTAACACTCTTCCCAAACACTCCCATTGACAACTCGCTTATTACTTTACACCTTCATTTCTTTGAACTCCACTTAGACCATCTCCAACGGTGAACCAAACTTGGCATCAGATTCAAATTTTGGTGAAAAAAACACTTTTTGGTGCTCCAACCGTTACACCAAATTGATATCAAAATGAGAATTCAACAAAAAAATCATCAAACTGAGAACAAGGTACAGATTATACCAAATTACTGTTCCTGACCGTTGGAAGAGCTGCACCAGTCAACCAGCCAGTTGCCCGGCCGGTTGGCCAACCGGTCAACCGGTTCATCAATTCTGCGACGGGTTTAAACTGTTTGAACTGGTTGGTTTAAACTGGTCTGTGGGCGTGACCGTTGGAGTTGAACCGGTCAACCAGCCGGTTGCCCGACCGGTTAACCAACCGGTTGCCCGATCTGAGCAATGGTTTGGGAATGGTTGGTTTTAACTGGTTTGAACAAGTTTGGTTTGAACAGGTTTATTTTGAGATAGGTTATTTTGAGATAGGTTATTTTGTGGACTTAGAATAATTTGAAGGGTGATATAAATTTAAATTCCCTTGAAAATATAATTGAAATTGTTATCTCATATACATATTTTAAAACTAGCCGTTTCAATAAATTTACCGTTTGATGGATAGAGTATTTTGAAAATTTACCGTTGATCATGTGTTCTATAAAATATATTTGTTTCGTATATCAAGCTGACAGAGTATTTTATTTTCAGAATAGCATTACATTGTATGTTGTGAATTTTGTTTCTTCTGTGTCATTTAGGAATTTTTTTCCTTTGAAACTTTAATTTATATTATCTGATTAAATTATCTGATTCTGAGGTTGAGCGTTGAGTGTATATCATTCTAATATTTTTTAGTAACTTAGATATTGTATGTACTGTATTTTTTTCAAACTATGGAAGATTTTGAAATGTTTGAGGAATCACAAATGTTGGAGCACAACAGTGATATTAATTTTATGTCGGAAACTTCACGAGAGCAGAACACGCAGAGCAGTGATAATCATTTTATTTCAGAAAACTTCTCGTATTTCTCGTGGTAAAGCATTCATAATTATAGAAGATGAAACTTTATGTAGATCTTGGTTAGCAGTCTCTCAAGATCCCATTACTGGTAATAGTCAGACTATGGCTATATTTTGGGAACGAGTACTTGTTTATTTTAATTCACAATTGAGCGATGAATCAAATCGAAACCGTATTTCTTTGTCTCACCATTAGTCTGGCATGCAAAAGGCAATTAATAAATTCTGTGTTTTCTTGAACAAATTCAACTGAGGCAACAAAGTGGAACAACTGAGGCAGACATGGTAAAATTTATTTGTGTTATTAAATATCAAATTTCTTTTCTAAATGTATACTTGTTATTAAAATTTTTGTAATTTTTTTTGTAGGTCGCTGAAGCAAAGCGGATGTATCATGCAATACAGAAAAAACACTTCACATTTGATACATGTTGGGATATTTTGCGCCGAAGTTGTAAGTGGGATGAATTTCGAACACAATCCAAAAGAAGCACGCAACATGCTTATCCATGTTCGAATCCACCAACTGGAGAATCTGATGCATTTCAATCCAACCAGAATAATGTGGTGCACGAACAACCATCTAATACATCAACACGACCAATTGGTACTAAGGCAGCGAAAGAGAAGTTGAAGAATCAAACAACGCACGATAGTAGATTTGATGAAATGGCTGCCAACCAATCCAAAATTGTTGAAGTGTTATCAACTATCTCCGCTAGAACTATTGAGCGAGATGAACAAAAGGCGATCGACCGTGAGCAGAAAGCTGCAGAGCGTCGAAGAAGGACCGAAGATAGGGAGGAACAACTAAAACTCCTATCTATGATGAATGAAAGAGAACAACGAAATGAAGATCATAAAATAATGTCAATGGACATGACAATTTTAAATCCTATGCAAAGGGCGTACTACGAAGATCTTCAAACACAGATTTTATTTCGAACAACTAATAGATTGCCTTGAAAGGTTCTATATTACTGGGTTTCATCTATTGGTCTCATCTATTGGAAAAGGAAACGGAAAAACTATGTAAAATTATGTGAAATGTCTCACTTGCGTTTTTCATTTCTGTAAAATTAGAAAAATTAATGTTGTTTAGGTTTTTGTTTCTTGAGATGGTTGAGTTCTATTCTCTCATGCTACTTTAGATACCATATTGATTGGTAAAAACAAAAAAGCGTAATTGATAACTATTAATCATGAATGAAATTCTTCTTGATGGATATGTCAGATAAGGGGCTCATATTTTTATTTTTCTTCTAGAATTCCCTACAACTATCTCAATGGGTTTTGTTCTTCTGTTAAGTAATCAAGTCCAAGGGCTATATCTTGGTATTCTTATAGATGATTACATTCTCACATACAAGGCCGCAAATCTCATGTCTCATTCTATCCTTGCATTGCAACCAAATGTAGGGATGTCAAATTGTTGTTTGTTTGATTTTTACATGTTTTCTTATGCTAGTGTTCTTGATGCTACTGTGATGCATATCTTCTTGATGCTAGGGAAACACTGATTTTTACATTCTCACTTCAATTAGGTGATGCATATCTTCTTGATGCTAGTGTTCTCATCAACCTCAGTTTTAACTTTTACATATGCCTTTCTCCATTATGTTTCATAAACAGTGTTGTAATGTCACTTAAAAAGAAAGAAAAAATATAAAAGTAGGTTTTAGAATTTCACCCTTCATTCAATCTCCTCTGTCCTTTCTCAAATAAGAATATGTGTACATGTATATACAGTGTTACAGATAAATACTTACATATAAATACATCCTTTCTTATTTTCTTTGGTTACCATTACACCTTTCAGAAATTTCATAAAAATTGAAGTAATCAGAAACATTAATAAAATATTAAAGATTATGGCATCAGTGAAGCTCGAAAAGATGGTGCACATGTATTACCAGGCAAGAGAATTTTATATCACATAATATGACAAAATCACTACATTCATAAAAGAAATTGACCCAACAAAAGGTTGTTAAAATAATTAAATACAAAACAATGCAAATACATAATGTCACACAGATCAACAATCATTATCTGGTGGTGGTAGAGCAGGGAAGTAGTGATGATATATGTCATTTACGCGATGCTCAATCCTATCTATGCGATTGTTTGCCACGTCATGACGTCTTCTAATGTCCAACCAGAACTCACCAAATTGTTCAATTAATGAGTTATGCGCAGTGGCAAATGTATCAAACTGAGTACCCAATGAATTGACCTGGTTAGCCATTTAATGTTCCCATTGAACGCGTTGCTGTTCCCATTCAACGCGTTGATTATAACGTTGTTCTTCCATGGCCAAAAAACTCAGTCCAATTGAAAGGTGTTCAGTTGATGGCATCACATTGGCTGGAGGATCTTTCTGGAGATCATTCGTGGTGGACTTCATTTCTGAATCTTCTACAGCATTAACACTTCCCATTAAATTGGATGCTGCACCAGCACGGTCATTGTATACTGAGTAATGGGTGAACGGATTTTGATCTCCATTTCATTTAAAAGGCGAACCCTAAAATGTTTGAAAATTTTTGTCAAGAGTGCCCCAAACAGTAATGACCGGCCCGTGAATTGACCTTGATTTGCGAGCATCATTTCTTTCATAATTATGTAACACAAATCTAACTTATGGCCAGCTTCAAAACAGTATAACAAATAGGCATTAAAATATGGGACCCATCATGATGTCCTTTTTTCAGGAGTGACATTTTCTATAATCCACCGGTGGAGGATCCGAAGATAAGGTTTTAAA